>CM035416.1:129343973-129346473 GCA_020310875.1 Ceratopteris richardii | reverse complement strand
CCATACAAAATTTCATAGAAAACTTTACATGATTGATAGGTCAATGTGAAGAAATTCTGCAGCAGACTTTTCTGTGTTTCATCTTCTTCACAGATTTTCTCAATTTTGATAATTTGGAGATTGGACCTCTAATTTAGTGAAGGTTTTGACTTACTCTTGATATAGAGGTGTTCTAAATTCAAGAGTAGGTTGTTCTTTTGGAGATTAACACTCTCCATCAGTGGTATCAGAGCAGGAGACATCAAAATCAAGGAAAGGAAGGTCCCGACTGCTGCAGATTCAAGAAGTTCAACATTTGAAGAACTAAGAAGTGAAAGCTTGGAGTCAAAAGCCTGAGGAGAAGTCTACTCGACATTAAGAAAGGCAAAAGGAGTCTAACTCGAAGTAAAGGTACATACATTGCTTGTAAAGCTTGAAGTTTTCAATACACAGGTGGATGCAAGATGGGAGATGCTCTACAGATAGAGAAATTGGATAGGGAAAACTATCCTGCATGGTCAATGAGGATGGAAGCTCATCTTATGAGCAAAGATTTAATTGGTTACATCACAGGAGAAGAAGAGAAGCCAGAGTTCAGAGATCCTAGTGTTCCAACTAGGGAAGAGTTAGCAGATCTGAAAAATTGGATGAAGAAAGATGCTCAAGCTAGGAGCATTATCTATATGGGAGTCAATGATTACTTGTTACCTCATATTAGAGGTCTTGAAAGTGCTACTGACATATGGAATGCTTTGGAGGAGCATTTCCAGAACACTACAAAGTCAAGGAAGGCATCCTTATGGGCAGAGTTTACTACCTTCAAGAAGAAGGCCTCTCAATCCATCTCAGACTATGTAACAAGGATGAAAGATATTGCAGATGCTTTAGGAGCTGTTGATGAAGACATTGAGGAAGATAAGTTGGTAAGGCAAATCCTTACAGGGTTGAGAGGTGATGACAAATGGAAGCCATTTATTTTGTCTACAGAACTATCACTTGATCATTTCACTCCTGATTTAAATCAATTGTTAGGTCATATGCTAACATTTGAACATGATGTTAAAGGAGATGGTGACAAGAGTACAGGTCATGCAATGTACTCAAAGGACAAGAAGAAGAATAGCAAAGGAAAACAACAAGCAGGTGAAGATGAAGGAACAACTACTCAAGCCAACTTCCTAAGAGGAAGAGGAGGTGGCAAAGGTAGAGGAAGAGGCAGGAACAACAAAGATGGAGGCAAAGCTTGCTGGATTTGTGGTAAGACAAATCACTTAGCTAATGATTGTTGGCATAATAATCAGAATAATGGTGGATACAATCAAAATTATAATTCAAGAGGAAGAGGTGGCAGAAATCAAAGAGGTAATTACAGAGGTAGAGGTGGAAGGAATTACTTTGGAAGAAATGCAGGTAGAGGATTCCAAAGTCAACAATACAACAACACTTACTACAATTATGCTTCAGATCAAAAGGAAGATTCAACATTGATAATGAATGCAACTTGTGAAAGGCAGAATGAAGATCAAAGAGTCTTCTACATTGACTCAGGGTGTAGCAATCACCTGAGTGGTAACATATCTTTGATGACTGATTTGGAAAGTAAAGTTTTTAATCATGTTGTTCAAACAGGTGACAACACAAAGCACAATGTGAAGTCAATTGGATCAGTGAAGGCCAAGGATGGAAGTACCTTATTGAGTAAGGTCTTGTATGTTCCTACAATCCCTAAGAATTTGATAAGTGTAGGTCAAATTGTTGAAAAGGGATATGAAGTAAGGTTCACTAATGATGGAGTATATGTGGAAGATCCTAGCCAAGGGTATAAACAGATTGTTTCAGGAAAAAAACAAGGAAGACTATTTACATTGAAGATTCAAGGCAACATTGGTCATGCAATGTTCACGTATGGAGGACATAAGATCTCTGAGTTAGATCTTTGGCACAAGAGGCTTGGACATTTCAATGAAAGAGGTATTAAAGATATGGTTAACAATGGTTCAGTGCTTGGATTGCCTAATGTTGCAGGTCAACATATGACATACAAATGTGAGGCATGTCAATTAGGTAAGGCTCATAAACATTCCTATTTCAAGCATGGTTTTATGCACTCAGAGAAGCTTGAGTTGGTACACACAGATGTGTGGGGACCATCAAAAGATTTCAGTATAAATGGATCAAGGTATTATGTGATTTATGTTGATGATGCTACTAGGTGGATCACTATCTATGTGATCAAAGATAAGTCAGAAGTGTTTAATACATTTAAACACTATCATGCATATGCAAAAAGAATTACAGGTCATAAGTTGAAAAGACTAAGGTCAGATGGAGGGGGAGAGTATTTCTCAAATGAGTTCAGTGATTACTTATGGAATGCAGGTATAAAAAGGGAAGTTACTTGCAGGTACTCTCCTCAACAAAATGGTGTTGCAGAAAGGAGAAATAGAGCTCTTGTTGAGTTTGCAAGATCCATGATGAAGGAGAAAAATTGCCCTAATTATTTGTGGGCTGAGGCTGTAAA
>CM035416.1:129323973-129326473 GCA_020310875.1 Ceratopteris richardii | reverse complement strand
TAAGTCAGGTATCAATGATGATCACTTATTCTATATTGATTCAGGTTGCTCTAATCATGTAGCTGGAAATGTTGCATTACTTTCTGATTTGGAAGAACCCAAAGGCAAGCATCAAGTGCAGACAGGTGATGACACTAAACACTCAGTTGTTAAAGTAGGCAATGTCAAAACTAGTGATGGTAATCAGAATTTATTGAGCAGAGTATTGTATGTTCCAACAATCACCAAGAATCTGATGAGTGTAGGTCAGATTGTGGAAAAAGGTCTACAGGTCAGGTTCACTCAACATGGTGCATATGTGGAGGATCCAAGACATGGATTCAGAAGGATAGCCAAGGGAGAAAAATCAGGTAGATTGTTTACCTTTGAGCTTGAAGACACTAAGAGTATTGCTTTGTATAACTATAAGGATCAAACACTATCAGAATTGGAGATTTGGCACAAGAGATTAGGTCACATTGGAGAGAGGACCTTAAAGCAAATGAGTAGGGATCAATGTGTGCTTGGGATACCTAATGTATCCAAGCAACACATGATATACAAGTGTGGGGCTTGTCAATTTGGTAAGTCACACAGATTGCCTTATACCAAGAAAGGCTTTATGCATGAAGATTATCTGGAATTGGTACATACAGATGTTTGGGGACCTAGCAAGGAGCCATCCATATCTGGATCAAGGTACTATGTGTCCTTCATTGATGACTATAGCAGGTGGACTGTCTTATATTTCATGAAACATAAAGATGAAGTATTTAATTGTTTCAAAAAATATCTTGCACTAGTTGAAAATCAAACAGGTAGACATTTGAAGAAGCTAAGGTCAGATGGTGGTGGAGAATACTTCTCCAATGACTTTGAAGAATTCTTGCAGGAAAGAGGCATCAAGAGGGAGATTACTACAAGGTACTCACCTGAACAAAATGGGGTAGCTGAAAGGAGGAATAGACTCATTGTAGAGACAGCTAGGTCTATGCTAAATGAAAAGAAATTGCCAAATTATCTTTGGGTAGAGAGTGTATCTACTGCCACATATTTAATTAACAGGTTGCCATCAAAGACACTTGATGGAATGACACCCTATGAGGCTTGGCATGGTAAGAGACCATCTCTGGATCATTGCAAAATCTTTGGTTGTGTAGCATATGTGCATATTCCCTCACAGGTAAGGGGAAAGCTAGACCCTAAAGCTGAAAAATGTATTTTCATTGGTTATGATTTGAATCAGAAGGGATACAGATTCTACAACCCCTCAAACAAAGGCTTCAAGGTAAGCAGAGATGTCATTTTTGATGAGAATGACTCATGGTATGAGAATGAGTGCAGGAAAGTTAGTCTACCTTATGACATGGAAGAAGATTTTCCCAAACTCATCAGGCAAGAACCAATTCAGAAAGAAGACACAAGCTCAGATGATGAAGACACCATCAACATTGAAGAGTTCAAGGCTTGGAAATCCAAAGGGAAGATGAAGATGAAGCAACTTGAAGATAATCCAGAATCCTCAACTCAAGCTATGAGGAGATCTCAGAGAGAAAAGAAAAAACCTATTAGGTATGGGTATCATACTTCACTTGTAACCAAGCACTCTGTATATCTTGCAAAGGATCTCTTGAGTGAAGAACCAGGTACATTTGAAGAAGCAATTACTAAACCAGAATGGAAGGAAGCAATGGATGAAGAAATGGAGGCTCTCAAGGAGAGTGACACTTGGGACTTGGTACCCAAGAAAGAATCTATGAAGGTGATAGGATCCAGATGGATCTATAAACTCAAAAGGAATTCAGATGGTACAATAAACAGGTATAAAGCTAGGTTGGTAGCCAAGGGTTTTGCACAAACCCAAGGCATTGATTATGAGGAGACATTTTCTCATGTGGCCAAAATGCCAACTATCAGAGTTATGGTGAGTGTAGCTGCATCCAAAAATTGGAACATGTACCATTTGGATGTGAAGAATGCATTCTTGAATGGATGGATATCTGAAGAAGTCTACATGTCACAACCACCTGGCTATGAAGATCCCAATAAGGTAAATCATGTTTGTAAATTGAAGAAGGCTCTGTATGGATTGAAGCAGGCACCTAGAGCATGGAATTATAGGTTGACAACCTATCTCCTAGACCAAGGATTCATAATGAGTAAAGTAGATACTTCATTGTTTATCAAAAGGAACAATTCAGAGGTAATATATTTGTGTGTCTATGTTGATGACATCATTATTACAGGAAATGATGTTCAAGGAATAAGACACATCAAAGGACAGATGATGAAGGAATTCAAGATCAATGATCTTGGATTATTAAAGTACTTCCTAGGACTTGAATTGGTGTATACAAATTCAGGTATCTTTATTACTCAGAAGAAGTACATTCAGGACATGGTCAAGAAGTTTAATTTGCAGGAAGCTAAAGTCTCAAGCACTCCTATGGAGGTCAACCACAAACTCAGTGCTCATGAAGGGGAAGAACTCCAAGATATTACAGGTTACCAAAGTTTGGTA
>CM035416.1:129258973-129296473 GCA_020310875.1 Ceratopteris richardii | reverse complement strand
GACATGACTCTTATCTTGAATGCAACTCATGAATCAATGGGAGAAGATCAAAGAGTGTTCTATATTGACTCAGGGTGCAGCAACCATCTGAGTGGGAATCTATCCTTGATGACTGATATGGAAGCAAGGGTAAATGGACATACAGTTCAAACAGGTGACAATACCAAACATAAAGTGGAAAGCATTGGATCAGTTAAGACAAAGAGTGGAAGTACACTTCTGAGCAAGGTACTTTATGTTCCTACTATTCCTAAAAATTTGATAAGTGTAGGGCAAATTGTGGAGAAAGGATATGAGGTAAGATTCACAAATGATGGTGTTTATGTACAAGATCC
Organism: Ceratopteris richardii; assembly: GCA_020310875.1. Lineage (NCBI taxonomy): Eukaryota > Viridiplantae > Streptophyta > Polypodiopsida > Polypodiales > Pteridaceae > Ceratopteris > Ceratopteris richardii. Next base: position 129,296,138 of record CM035416.1, on the reverse strand, counting down.
AAATCAGGGATATAGAAACATAATTGCAGGTAAAAAGGAAGGAAGATTGTTTACTCTCAAAGTCCAAGGTAATGTGGGACATGCATTGTTTACCTATGGAGGTCAAAAGGTGTCTGAATTAGACCTATGGCATAAGAGGCTAGGTCATTTCAATGAGAGAGCTATAAAGGAGATGTCAAAGAATCAGGTGGTGCTTGGATTGCCAAATATTGAAGGGCAACATATGGTGTACAAGTGTGAAGCTTGTCAATTAGGTAAAGCACATAAAAGTTCTTATAACAAATCAGGGTACAAGTATTCAAACATGCTTGAATTGGTTCATACAGATGTATGGGGTCCCTCAAGGGACTATAGCATAAATGGATCCAGATATTATGTGTTGTTTGTTGATGATGCAACCAGGTGGATTACTTTGTATGTAATCAAGGACAAATCAGAAGTCTTCAAGACATTCAAACATTTCCATGCTTATGCAGAAAGGATCACAGGACAAAAGTTAAGGAGGTTAAGATCAGATGGAGGGGGAGAGTATTTCTCAAAAGAGTTTGATGATTATTTGTGGAATGCAGGTATCAAAAGAGAAGTAACTTGCAGGTACTCCCCTCAACAGAATGGAGTAGCAGAAAGGAGGAATAGGACTCTTGTAGAGTTTGCAAGAGCCATGATGAAGGAAAAGAATTGTCCAAATTACTTATGGGCAGAAGCTATTAACACTGCAACATACCTTGTGAATAGGTTGCCTTGCAAAGCTTTGGATGGAGGAACCCCTTATGAAGCATGGTGGGGTAAGAAGCCTAGTCTTGATCATTGTAAAGTATTTGGATGTATTGCATATGCCTATGTTCCTTCACAATTAAGACATAAGCTAGAACCAAAAGCAGAGAAGTATGTGTTTATTGGATATGATGATAGACAGATGGGTTACAGGTTGTGGAGTCCATCCACAAAGCAATTTCTTGTTACTAAAGATGTAACATTTGATGAGCAAAACATATGGTATACAGGATCACCAAATGAGTATACAGGTGTTGAAGAAATTCAAAGGAAAGGAAAGGCAAAGGTAAAAGTATGTGAAGAAATTGTTGATGAAGTTGACTCTAGATGTAGAGTGCAGGATCATGTAGAAGAAGGGCCAAGATTTGATCCAGAATCAAATGAGGCTGAAACTTCAAGAAGTGCAGAAATCAGGAGATCTACAAGAGAAAGGAAAGAGCCTATAAGGTATAGTTATGATACATCTTTCCTAACAACAAAAGATTATGCCTACATTGTGAAAACAGAAGAAGATCCAACCACTTATGAAGAAGCCAAAGGTAAACAGAATTGGAAGAAGGCAATGCAAGAAGAGTATGATGCTCTACTTGAAAATGAAACTTGGGAACTAGTACCAAGACCAAAGAATCAGAAGGTCATTGGATGCAAGTGGGTATATAAAACAAAGAGGTTTGCAGATGGTAAGGTGTCTAGATATAAGGCTAGACTTGTGGTTAAAGGTTATGCCCAAACTTATGGGATAGATTATGATGAGACCTTTAGTCCTGTTGCTAAGATGTCTACAATTAGGACATTGATTGCTATTGCTGCTTGCAAAGGATGGAAATTATCACAATTGGATGTGAAAAATGCATTTCTAAATGGTTACATTGCAGATGAAGTATATATGGAGCAACCAGAATGCTTCATGGAGTCAATTGGGTCAGATTATGTGTGTAAGCTCAAGAGAGCTTTATATGGGTTGAAGCAAGCCCCAAGAGCTTGGAATTACAGATTGGTCAAGTTCTTGAATGAATGTGGTTTTCAAGCATCAAAGGCAGATAGTAGCTTGCTAGTGAAGGCAAGTGAAAATGGATATATTTACATGTGCATTTATGTTGATGATATTATTGTTACAGGAACAGATGCTCAAGGAATCAATGAACTCAAGAAGCAAATAGAGAAGGAGTTTAAGATAAGTGATTTGGGAAACTTATCTTATTTTTTAGGAATGCAGATTGTGTATACTCAACATGGAGTATATGTTTCACAAGAGAGATACTTGAAGAATCTTCTAGTCAAGTTTAACATGGAAGATAGCAGGACCTCAACTACACCATTGGAGGTAAATCATAAATTAAGCAGGTATGGAGGTGAAGAGTTCAATGACATGAAGAAATATCAGAGTTTGGTAGGTAGTCTAATCTATGCTACCTTGACAAGGCCAGATCTATCATATGCAGTAGGTGTGTTGTCACAATTCATGCATTGTCCAAAGAAGACTCATTGGATTGCAGCCCAAAGGGTACTCAGATATATCAAAGGAATCCTAAGTGAAGGTTTGTATTATGGTTTCACTTCTGACACAAGAATCAAAGTGTTTAGTGATGCAGATTGGGCAGGTGACTCAGATGATAGAAGGTCTACTCATGGATATCTATGTTATGTTGGAGATAAGTTAGTGTCTTGGTGTTCAAAGAAGCAACACACAGTTGCTTTATCATCCACAGAAGCTGAGTATAAAGGAATGGTAGAAGCTGCAAAAGAAGTGATATGGTTGAAGACCTTGATGAAGAGTTTTGAGTTTGATCATAGTACTCCAATAATTTTTGGAGACAATATGAGTTCTTTGTATTTGGCAGCTAACCCTGTTTTTCATGCCAGGACTAAGCATATAGAGATTCAGTATCATTTCTTGAGGGAAAAGGTACTAGATAAAGAGATTGAAGTGATGTATACTCCAACAAAAGAACAAGTGGCAGATATGATGACAAAGAGTCTGGATGGACCTAAGTTACAAAGGTTCAAAGACATGGCAAGTATCAAGAAGACAGAGAAAACCTCAATTGATGATTGAGGGGGAGCTGTTGGTGCAGACCAATCACCAATTGAAGGCTTGGAAGATCAAATGATGAAGGAAGAATCAATTCCTAAAGTGTGGAAGAAGATTACAATCAGAGGACAAGAGAAGTGTACACATATGTACATTAGCATAGTCATAGATGACTTAGATCTTTTGTTCAGTAAGAATTATGTACAAATTATCTATAAATACCTTGAGAAAAGTCGGGGCATGTATGAGAGCATATGTGACAATAGTTAGATGTCAAGAATGAGGGAGATAGAAGTCATGAGATAGAGAAAAGTGAATTTGAGTTAGCTCTCATCACTCAGTTGTAATCTCTCTGAGTAAATGAAAAGTTTTGCGCCCGATGTTTCTGCGTGTTCTCCTTCTACAGTGAATCAATTGTGAAATGCTTTTGTACAAGTCTAAGTTGAGAGTTGCTTGACCTCTGTGCAAAGTTTCAGCTTCCAATTGTAATCAGGCTGAGTGAATTAAGTGTAGGAACATTCATATGTGAAGTGTATTCACTGGTTCCTAAAACAGGCGCATATTTCGAAGTTAATGTTTTGGACATTTCTCCTAGCACAGTTTAAAGTTTTGCATGAGTGAGGGCTTAATCTTTAAGTTAGAAGATAAGCTACTTATGTCTAAAAGCATTTTGTAAAACGGGTTCTATTCAAGGAGAACCAAGTCTTAAAAGTTACAGGTGTAAAGTCGACTGTTTTGGATGACAGTTTCTGACATAGGTAACTTGTGAAATCAATTTCTCAAGTTATACTTAATCTTTTGGAGTAATTCAACTTGGAATAGTTGCGCAATCTCTAGGAGATGATTCGTACAAAGTTTCATCAAAAACTTTACACGTTTGATAAGTCAATGTAAGGAAATAGTGCAGCAGACTTTTCTGTGTATCACCTTCTTCACAGATTTGTTCATCTTTTGATAATTAGAAGTTGATCCTCTAAAGAGTGGAAAGTTTTTGACTTATTCTTGGTATAGAGGTGCTCTAATCACAAGAATAGGTTATTCTTTTGGAGATTAACACTCTCCATCATAGATAGATAGATAGATAGATAGATAGATAGATAGATAGATAGATAGATAGATAGATAGATAGATAGATAGATAGATAGATAGATAGATAGATAGATAGATAGATAGATAGATAGATAGATAGATAGATAGATAGATAGATAGATAGATAGATAGATAGATAGATAGATAGATAGATAGATAGATAGATAGATAGATAGATAGATAGATAGATAGATAGATAGATAGATAGATAGATAGATAGATAGATAGATAGATAGATAGATAGATAGATAGATAGATAGATAGATAGATAGATAGATAGATAGATAGATAGATAGATAGATAGATAGATAGATAGATAGATAGAGAGATAGATAGATAGATAGACAGATAGATAGATAGATAGATAGATAGATAGATAGATAGATAGATAGATAGATAGATAGATAGATAGATAGATAGATAGATAGATAGATAGATAGATAGATAGATAGATAGAAAATGTCTCCTCATAATCAATGCCTTGGGTTTGTGCAAAACCTTTTGGCTACCAACCTAGCTTTGTACCTCTTTATTGTTCCATCTGAATTTCTCTTTAGCTTGTAGATCCATCTGGATCCTATCACCTTCATAGAGTCTTTCTTGGGTACCAAGTCCCAAGTATCACTCTCCTTGAGAGCTTCCATTTCTTCATCCATAGCTCCTTTCCATTCTGGTTTGGTGATTGCTTCTTCATAGGTACCTGGTTCTTCATTCAACAAATCCTTTGCAAGATATACAGAATAATTAGTTACAAGTGATGTGTCATACCCAAATCTGATTGGTCTCTTGCTTTCTCTCTGAGATCTTCTAATTGCTTGAGTTGAGGATTTTGGTATATCCTCTAGCTTCTTTATCTTCATCTTCCCTTTGGACTTCCATGCCTTGAACTCCTCAAGGTTAATTGTATCATCATCATCTGAGCTTGAGTCTTCTTTCTGGATTGGTTCCTCCTTGGTGAGCTTTGGGAAATCTTCCTCCATATCATAGGGTAGACTAACCTTCCTGCATTCATTCTCATACCATGAGTCATTCTCATCAAAGATGACATCTCTGCTTACCTTGAACCCTTTGTTTGTTGGGTTGTAGAATCTGTATCCTTTTTGGTTCAAGTCATAACCAATGAAGATACATTTTTCAGCTTTAGGGTCTAGCTTTCCCCTTACCTGTGAGGGAATATGCACATATGCTACACAACCAAAAATTTTGCAATGATCGAGAGAAGGTCTCTTACCATGCCAAGCTTCATATGGTGTCATGCCATCAAGTGATTTGGATGGCAACCTGTTTATGAGATAGGTGGCAGTGGATACACTTTCTGCCCAAAGATAATTTGGCAATTTCTTTTCATTAAGCATAGACCTAGCTGTTTCTACAATGAGTCTATTCCTTCTTTCAGCTACCCCATTTTGTTCAGGTGAGTACCTTGTAGTAATCTCCCTTTTGATGCCTCTTTCCTGCAAGAAATCTTCAAACTCATTGGAGAAGTACTCTCCTCCTCCATCTGACCTTAGCCTTTTCAAGCTTCTTCCTGTTTGGTTTTCAACAAGTGCAAGATACCTCTTGAAACAATTAAATACCTCTTGATACCTCTTGCAAGAGAATGGTGTACGTGTTGTACGTGAATAAATGAAACAAGATGAAAGTCTAGCTTATTCTAATAGATAGAGTTGTTTGGTTGATACTATAGTATGGGTTGCATAGGAAGCAAAAATATAACACTCATAGGAGTTAATTTCATGTGTTTGGCTCCTTTAGAACTGCACCACTATGATGCAGTTTAGAGATAGATCTAAGGCAAACAATGTGATCATGATGGGATGGGATATCCTAGAATGATTTGATAAATGAAATTGCATTTCTGATGAAAAATGCACAAACGTCCATGATGGAATGAATACCTATAATACAAGAAGGATAAGTCTTTGAGGCAAGTTTAGCCAAATAGATATTGCTTTCAATAGTGGAGAAACCATGAGAGAAACAAAATCTAAAGAGTGGGAGATGACTCTCGTGAATATCTGAGACACACCATTTACATCTCTTAGTGAAGGTGGACAACTAAATAAGTATAATAATCAAACTCACATAAGTGTAATGATTGTGCATGACGTTAATGGATATGTTGGAAAGATAGATGGACACTCCAGAAAATGAGTACGTACTGCTAATCCCTGCTTTGTACGAACCCCTTTTTGCTTTAGAGTTGTCTTGTATGCCCTCTTAGCTTTCCAGTGACACTAAACAAGTGCCTATGTACTTTGGAAATGATATGAGTAATGTTTGATACAAAATTGACTACTACCAAGTTCACAATCTAATGAAAACCTTCTATTTTAGTTCACACACCCATTGCTTGTTAAGCTCGGTGCTTCCACTACAATAGGAATTAGAAACATTCCTTCTGGAGATATTAAACTAGCTTAATGAGCTAATTATTCCAAGTCGAATCACTTGAAATGATTGACTATGCACAGAGCAATCAATTTAGCAAGTATAGCATTGCCCCTGATTTTTTAGGACCTCTACAGAGATTCACCAGTGATCTGTTCGATGCACTTTTCTCCCAATCCACTAAATGGAATGTCTTAAAAATTTCTCAACATGTAGAGAACCTAGACTTGATTCCAACGAGCTATAGAACATTCAAAATGGTGAAGGAATGGCTAAGATATGAGCAATACAAAATGATTGTTTTGAGTTACTGTGAGAGAGAGAGATCAATAGATATAATGAATGATCTATTGTATTATAAAACAATGTTGTACATGATCATTGGCATGATAATCAATGCCCAATGATGGACAGAAGTGTAGGCTACGATGTGAGCCTCACTCTCTTAAAATGTGATCAACAAGGACTCGAAATTGAAGTGATCTTACCTGTGAGTTTTACATTCATTTTTTATAGATGTTTAATTCAAATTTTGAATTTGAATTTAACTTTGGCTCTCACTAAAAGTGATCCACTAATCTAGGAGATATTATCTCTAAGAATTCGTGGCTTAACATTCCATCTAACTCCACAAGTTTAGTGGCTTTTACAGATATTCCTTCAAGTCAATTTGACTCGTACAAATGGTAAAAGATAGAATCCATAGGCAATGGTCTCCATGGGTCTTTAATCAATTGCACATAAAGACTTCTCATGCATAGCCAAGTGTGTAGGCTTGTCACTTGCACCAACAGCTCCCCCTTAAGCCAAACATCTTGGCTTGGTCTTCTTCTTCAATCCTATTGAATGTCCTACAATCCAATCATAGCTTTAAACCTGCAAAGTTTAGTTCCATCAAGTGCTTTGGTTAATAAGTCTGCACATTGCATATTGGTTGATACATATGCCAACTGAATTTCCTTGCTCAATAGCTTTCTCACATAATGATAGTGGACCTCTATATGCTTGGTCCTAGCATGATAAATAGGATTTGTTGCAAGATGTAAAGAGCTTGTATTATCTCCAAAAATCATTCAAGATCTAGTATGCAAACCCAAATCTATATATAGCAATCTGATCCATATGGCCTCTTGAGTAGCATTGGCCAATCCTCTATATTCTGCGTCTGTTGAAGTTAAAGCAACAGTAGGTTGCTTCTTGGAAGACCATGATATAGGCTTGTCACCAGCAAAAGATAGATATCCTGAGGTACTCCTCCTATCACCTTTGCAACCTGCCCAATCTGCATCTGAGTATATCTTGATGTCTAAATATGAAGTATAAGGAAAGTATAATCCTTGATTTTGAGTGCCCTTAAGGTGCTTCAAAATCCTCTTGGCAGCTTCCAAGTTAGGTGCCCTAGGTTTGTGCATAAATTGGCTTAAGACACTTACTCCATAAGCAATATCAATCCTTATCAATGTAGCATAATTCAGGTTTACCACTATGCTTTGATTGTTGGGTGTGTGTAGAAGTGCGAGAGACACACGAGAAACACAGACACGAGCACAAACCCAACAAGAGACATAGAAAAGATGATGGCTAGAATAGCTCTCTCTATTGACAATGACCTGAATTGAAGTAAGAGCTGAATAATATCCCTAATTACAAAGTACCACCAGATATGAGAGTATCAAGTATGTGGTAACATGGGGAAAAAACCTCTAGCCAGCACTAGAGTAAAAAGTGCCCATGTATAGGGAAAAGGTTCACATCAAAGCTACTCGAGGAACACATAAGTGTAACAAACCCCCCTGGAGCAAATGATATGAACACATACAGGGAGTGACAGATCAGACCCCACAAGGTAATAAGCCTAAAGCTTTGCAAAAGGCTTCAAACTTTTCCTATGGAGGATCTTTGGTGAATATGTCTGCCACATTATCTTGTGTAGGCACATATACCAAATCAATATCTCCTACATGAAGGCACTCTCTCACATAGTGATAATGCACCTCAATATGTTTGGTGCGTGCATGAAACACTAGGTTTCGTGTAACAACCACTCAGTCCATCATCATTGAGCATCATTACAATGCCAATGATCTTGTACAATCATGTTTTATAATACATATAGTTCATTGAACATCTCTGTCTACTGCTCTGTTATGACTACTCAAAATAGCCAACTTTTTTTGGTCATATCTTAGTGAATTCTCAACCATTTTTTATAATCTTTGGCTTGTTGGAACCAGCTTGAAGTCTACTTTATGGTATGAAAATCTCAAGGCAGTCATTTGGGAGAAATCGCCACCGAGGTGCTCACTAGTCATCTACTAGTTAGTCCGTAAAAAATCGAGGGTAAGCTTTGGATTGCTAAATTTATTTCTCATAGCATAGTTGATCATTTTAGATGATTCCACTTTCAATCATTAGCTATCTAAGCTAATTCAATTCCCTCAAAAGGAATTTCATCAGTTGTTACTATACTATGAGCACTGAGCAAAAGAACCAGCAGGCGTATAGACTAAAATAGCAAGTTTTGTGACACTAGCTATTCATGAAGTAATCTGTTTTGATTCTTGTTTCAAGCATCAATCCAAAGTACATAGGTACTTTCTTGGTGTCATTTTCAAGATAAAAGTTCCTATGTATGACTCTAAAGTGTATAAGGGCAGGTACAAAGCAGGTTTTAGCAGTACCACCTCACTTCCTTGAGGTATCCATCCATCTCCTCCAACAGTTCTTGCAATCACGGATCCTTCTTCTGAAAAATCTTAGGGATTTCTCAATAGACCACTGTTTGGGTGGTTTATTGAAGTTAATCACACATCTTTCCTTCCAATGTTTTCAAAGTGTTTCTCTCTTAATGACATTCCAGAGATCACATTAACACCTCATCATTTTTCCAAGTAGAGCTTGCTTCTATTTAACTTGACCAAACAATAAAAGGCTTTTTTTGAGGAGACTATTGTTGGTGCATTTTACCCAAGCCTATATGCTTGATATTACTTGATTTATGTTCATTCGTAGTCATGTGAACACCTCTTGTAAAAGAGTACATTTTATCTCTTGTAATTGTGAAAAAGAGAAAAGAAAAAGAATGGCTTACCTCATCCATGATGTAAAAAGAAAAGTCGTGGCTCTAACTACCTAAAAGCATGATTATTGATTTGAGGGAATATTTCCTAACTTTGGGGATCACTTTTAGGTGGAGCCATTTGAATTCAAATTCAAAACTCCCTCCAAGAGTAGCTATAAAAAGAGCAAGAAGGAAGAGGCGAATAGCAAGCCTTGTATGTGACCACTTCATGTCATTTTGTAGAGATTGAAGAGCTTACACCATAGCTCTATCATTCTATGCCCATTGTGCAAATATTCATTGCCAATGTGGTTTTAATCATATGTGAATCTATACATTCATCATTCTCTACTTCTCTGTTTTGTTCTCTGCTATACTCACTTAGAGCAGTAACTTCAGAAGCTCATATCTCAAGCTCTACTCATCCTTTCTCAAAGTTCTAACATGCGTAGGATTGATCTCACAGTCTAGGTTTTACATACAAAGTTTCATGGTGATTGCGTTTATAATTTGGGAGAGGTTTGCATTTTACTGCACATTGGTCTACCTCTACAAAGCCCCGAGAATGGCGGGATGTTCTAGAAGTTGATAAAACTTGTTCTCATTGCTCAGTTCTTGAATTGAAGTGTTTTAACTTGGATTTGGAATCTTGCTAAGTCTATTTGCTATGTCCAAAAGGAATTTTTCTAATTCCTACAAGGTTGAGAGAAATATTCATTTTTTCCAGCAAGTGTATGTTCAAAAATAGCAAGTTTTGGGAGCTAGTCATTTCACAACTAGTCTGCCTTGACTTAAACTTTTGAGATACATGTTCCAAAGTACTTGGCTGATATTTTTGGTGAATTTAGGAAGCTCTAAGAGTCTAATAATCAACTCTAAAGTCCTAGTTGGCTGGTGTCAAGCCCGTTGTAGCAGCACCAAGTCATCTTCGCATTGCATCCACCATCTCTCTTCACAGTGATATCAGAGCATAGTCAAGCAACATGGGAGATGGATTTCCATAAACAATTGAAAATTTGGATCGAAACAACTACCCAGCATGGTCTGTAAGGATGGAGGCTTACCTTCAAGGGAGGAATCTATATTGATTCATATCTGGAGATGAAGCAATGCCAACCATGAGGAACAAAGGGCAAGCATCACATGAAGAAGTGGAAAGACTTTCAAATTGGTGTTCGAAGGATGCACTTGCAAGGTCCTATATTCTAAAGTCAATCTCTGATTTTCTTTTACCTCATGTCAAGGGATGCAAGACATCAAGAGAGACCTGGAATGCACTTGCTTCTTTCTTCTCTTCCAACACTCGAGCAAGGAGGAACCAATTGTGGACAGAGTTCACAACAATGAAGAAAAACCCGAAGCAAAGTATGACTGATTATTTCACAAAGATGAAGGATATTTCCGAACAACTTGGAAGCATTGGAGAGGTAATTGAAGAGGAGAAAATCATTAGACAAATCATAAATGGAATCAAAGCAGATGACAAGTGGGAGTCATTCACAACAGCCATGGATTCATACATGGATATGCATGTACCCGACCTCAACACACTCATGGGCCAACTTTTCACTCATGAAGAAAAGATTAGCAAAGGTGGTGAGTCCTCAAGAGGTAATCAAACTTCTACCTTATATTCTGATAAAGCTAAGGTCAAGGACAAGTCAAAGAATAAGAATAATGAAGATGAAGGTAGCTCTTTCCAAGCAAACTTTGCAGGTAGCGAAAGAGCTAGAGGAGGAGGCAGAGGTGGAAAGCAAGGCAGGGGGAGATTCCAATCATCTCAACCTTGCAACATATGTGGCTTATCTAATCACACTACTGAATAATATTTCAGGAACTCGAGGAACTCAAGAGGAAGAGGATTCAATAGAGGTGGTTATGGATCAAATAGAGGTAGATACAATGGATGCTACAACAACAACTACTACAACAACAATTACAACAACAACTATCAAAGTGGACATAGAGGAAGAAGAGAGTACAATAACTATGCAGAGGACCAAAGTCAAGAAGGTTCATTATTGATTATGAATCTTGATGGAGAATGTTAATCTCCAAAAGAACAACTTACTCTTGTGATTAGAGCACCTCTATACCAAGAGTAAGTCAAACACTCCACTAATTTAGAGGATCAATTGCTAATTATCAAAAGATTAACAAATCTGTGAAGAAGATGAAACACAAAAAAGTCTGCTGCACTATTTCTCCACATTGACCTATCAAACGTGTAAAGTTTTTTATGAAACTTTGTACGAAGTATCTCCTAGAGATTGCGCATCTACTCCAAGTTGAATCTTTTCAAAAGATTAAGTATAACTTGAGAAATCAACTTCTCAAGTTACCTATGTCAGAAACTGTCATTCAGAACAGTCGACTTTACACCTGTAACTTTTAAGACTTGGTTCTCCTTGAATAGAACCCGTTTTACAAAATGCTTCTAGACATGAGTAGCTTATCTTCCAACTTAAAGATTAAGCCCTCACTCATGCAAAACTTTAAACTGTGCTAGGAGAAATGATCAAAACATTAACTTCGAAATCTGCGCCTGTTTTAGGAACTAGTGAACATACTTCACATATGAATGTTCCTACACTTAATTCACTCAGCCTGATTACAATTGGAAGCTAAAATTTTGCACAGAGGTCAAGCAACTCTCAACTTAGACTTGTACAAAAGCATTTCACAATTGATCTACTGTAGAAGGAGAACACGCAGAAACATCGGGCGCAAAAATTTTCATTTACTCAGAAGAATTACAACTGAGTGATGAGAGCTAACTCAACTAACTTTCCTCTATCTCATGACTTCTATCTCCCTCATTCTTGACTTCTAACTATTGTCACATATGCTCTCATACATGCCTCGACTTTTCTCAAAGTATTTATAGATAATTTGTACATGATTCTTACTGAACAAAAGATCTAAGTCATCTATGACTATGCTAATGTACATATGTGTACACTTCTCTTGTCCTCTGAATGTAATCTTCTTCCACACTTTAGGAATTGATTCTTCCTTCATCATTTGATCTTCCAAGCCTTCAATTGGTGATTGGTCTGCACCAACAGCTCCCCCTCAATCATCAATTGAGGTTTTCTCTGTCTTCTTTATACTTGCCATGTCTTTGAACCTTTGTAACTTAGGTCCATCCAGACTCTTTGTCATCATATCTACCACTTGTTCTTTTGTTGGAGTGTACATCACTTCAATCTCTTTATCTAGTACCTTTTCCCTCAAGAAATGATACTGAATCTCTATATGCTTAGTCCTGGCATGAAAAACAGGGTTAGCTGCCAAATAAGGTCTTCAACCATATCACTTCCTTTGCAGCTTCTACCATTCCCTTATACTCAGCTTCTGTGGATGATAAAGCAACTGTATGTTGCTCTTTGAACACCAAGAAACTAACTTATCTCCAACATAACAGAGATATCCATGAGTAGACCTTCTATCATCTGAGTCACCTGCCCAATCTGCATCACTAAATACTTTGATTCTTGTGTCAGAAGTGAAACCATAATACAAACCTTCACTTAGGGTTCCTTTAATATATCTGAGTACCCTTTGGGCTGCAATCCAATGAGTCTTCTTTGGACAATGCATGAATTGTGACAACACACCTACTGCATATGATAGATCTGGCCTTGTCAAGGTAGCATAGATTAAACTACCTACCAAACTCTGATATGTCTTCATATCATTGAACTCTTCACCTCCATACCTGCTTAATTTATGATTTACCTCCAATGGTGTAGTTGAGGTCCTGCAATCTTCCATGTTAAATTTAACTAGAAGATTCTTCAAGTATCTCTCTTGTGAAACATATACTCCATGTTGAGTATACACAATCTGCATTCCTAGAAAATAAGATAAGTTTCCCAAATCACTTATCTTAAACTCCTTCTCTATTTGTCTTTTGAGTTCATTGATTCCTTGAGCATCTGTTCCTGTAACAATAATATCATCAACATAAATGCACATGTAAATGTATCCATTTTCACTTGCCTTCACTAGCAAGCTACTATCTGCCTTTGATGCTTGAAATCCACATTCATTCAAGAACTTGACCAATCTGTAATTCCAAGCTCTTGGGGCTTGCTTCAACCCATATAAAGCTCTCTTGAGCTTACACACATAATCTGATCCAATTGATTCCATGAAGCCTTCTGGTTGCTCCATATATACTTCATCTGCAATATATCCATTTAGAAATGCATTTTTCACATCCAATTGTGATAATTTCCATCCCTTACAAGTAGCAATAGCAATCAATGTCCTAATTGTAGACATCTTAGCAACAGGACTAAAGGTTTCATCATAATCTACCCCATAAGTTTGGGCATATCCTTTGACCACAAGTCTAGCCTTATATCTAGACACCTTACCATCTGCAAACCTCTTTGTTTTATATACCCACTTACATCCAATGACCTTCTGATTCTTTGGTCTTGGTACTAGTTCCCAAGTTTCATTTTCAAGTAGAGCATCATACTCTTCCTGCATTGCCTTCTCCCAATTCTGTTTACCTTTGGCTTCTTCATAAGTGGTTGGATCTTCTTCTGTTTTCACAATGTAGGCATAATCTTTTGTTGTTAGGAAAGATGTATCATAACTATACCTTATAGGTTCTTTCCTTTCCCTTGTAGATCTCCTGATTTCTGCACTTCTTGAAGTTTCAGCCTCATTTGATTCTGGATCAAATCTTGGCCCTTCTTCTACATGATCCTGCACTCTACATCTAGAGTCAACTTCATCAACAATTTCTTCAAAAACTTTTACCTTTGCCTTTCCTTTCCTTTGTATTTCTTCAACACCTGTATACTCATTTGGTGATCCTATATACCACATATTTTGCTCATCAAATGTTACATCTTTAGTAACAAGAAATTGCTTTGTGGATGGACTCCACAACCTGTAACCCATCTGTCTATCATCATATCCAATAAACACATACTTCTCTGCTTTTGGTTCTAGCTTATGTCTTAATTGTGAAGGAACATAAGCATATGCAATACATCCAAATACTTTACAATGATCAAGACTAGGCTTCTTACCCCACCATGCTTCATAAGGGGTTCCTCCATCCAAAGCTTTGCAAGGCAACCTATTCACAAGGTATGTTGCAGTGTTAATGGCTTCTGCCCATAAGTAATTTGGACAATTCTTTTCCTTCATCATGGCTCTTGCAAACTCTACAAGAGTCCTATTCCTCCTTTCTGCTACTCCATTTTGTTGAGGGGAGTACCTTCAAGTTACTTCTCTTTTGATACCTGCATTCCACAAATAATCATCAAATTCTTTTGAGAAATACTCTCCCCCTCCATCTGATCTTAACCTCTTTAGCTTTTGTCCTGTGATCCTTTCTGCATAGACATGAAAATGTTTGAATGTCTTGAAAACTTCTGATTTATCCTTGATTACATACAAAGTAATCCACCTGGTTGCATCATCAACAAACAACACATAATATCTGGATCCATTTATGCTATAGTCCCTTGAGGGACCCCATACATCTGTATGAACCAATTCAAGCATATTTGAATACTTGTACCCTGATTTGTTATAAGAACTCTTATGTGCTTTACCTAATTGACAAGCTTCACACTTGTACACCATATGTTGCCCTTCAATATTTGGCAATCCAAGCACCACCTGATTCTTTGACATCTCCTTTATAGCTCTCTCATTGAAATGACCTAGCCTTTTATTCCATAGGTCTAATTCAGACACCTTTTGACCTCCATAGGTAAATAATGCATGTCCCACATTACCTTGGACTTTGAGAGTGAACAATCTTCCTTCCTTTTTACCTGCAATTATGTTTCTATATCCCTGATTTGGATCTTGTACATAAACACCATCATTTGTGAATCTTACCTCATATCCTTTCTCCACAATTTGTCCTACACTTATCAGATTTTTAGGAATAGTAGGAACATAAAGTACCTTGCTCAGAAGTGTACTTCCACTCTTTGTCTTCACTGATCCAATGCTCTCCACTTTATGTTTGGTATTGTCACCTGTCTGAACTGTATGTCCATTTACCCTTGCTTCCATATCAGTCATCAAAGATAGATTCCCACTCAGATGGTTGTTGCACCCTGAGTCAATATAAAACACTCTTTGATCTTCTCCCATTGATTCATGAGTTGCATTCAAGATAAGAGTCATGTCATCCTTCTGATCTGATGCATAATTGTAATAATTATTGTTGTAGGATTGAGATTGGAAATTTCTTCCACCTCCTCTACCATATGATGTCCTACCACCTCTTCCTCTGAAATTGCCTCTTTGGTTTCTGCCTCCTCTACCTCTTTGGTTATAATTCTGATTATTGCTTCCACCATTTTGATTGTTATACCAACAATCATTTGCCAAATGATTTGTTATGCCACAAATCCAACAAGCTTTAGCATTATCTTTGTTCTTACCTCCTCTTCCTTTACCTCTGAAATTTGTCTTCCCTTTTGTGAAGTTAGCTTGATTTGAATTCCCTTCATCATCATTTGATTGCTTTCTCTTGCCATTCTTTTTCTTGTCCTTGGAGTACATAGCTTGACTTGTACTTCTATCATTGTCTCCTTTAAGATCCTGCTCAAAGGTTAGCATGTGTCCTAGCAATTGATTAAGGTCAGGAGTAAAGTGATCAAGTGACAATTCTATGGACAATATAAAAGGCTTCCACTTCTCATCTCTTCTCAAACCTGTAAGTATTTGTCTTACCAACTTTTCTTCTTCAATATCTTCATCCACTGCTCCCAAGCTATCTGCAATATCTTTCATCCTTGCCACATAATCTGAAATTGATTGTGAGCTCTTCTTCTTGAAGGTTGTGAACTCAGCCCATAGTGAGGACTTCCTTGACTTAGTTGTATTTTGGAAATGCTCTTCCAAGGCATTCCAAACATCTGTGGCACTTTCCAAACCTCTGATATGAGGTAGAAGGTAATCATTTATAGCCATGTAGATGATACTCCTTGCTTGAGCATCCTTTCTCATCCAAGTCTTCAACATTGCAAGCTCTTCCCTAGTAGGAATACTTGGATCTGCAAACTCAGGTTTTTCTTCATCTCCTGTAATAAATGATATAAGATCTTTGCTCATGAGGTGTGCTTCCATCCTCATGGACCATGCTGGATAGTTCTCCCTATCTAGCTTATCAAACTGCAAGCTTTCTCCCATCTTGTATCCACCTGTGTATTGAAATCTTCAAGCTTTACAAACAATGTATGTACCTTTACTTCGAATTGGACTCCTTTTGCCTTTCTTGATGTCAAATAGTCTTCTCCTCGAGCTTTGACTCCAAGCTTTCACTTCTTAGTCCTTCAAGTGTTGAATTTCTTGAATCTGCAGCAGTCGGGATCCTCCTTTCTTCAAATTGATGTCTCCTGCTCTGATACCACTGATGGAGAATGTTAATCTCCAAAAGAACAACTTACTCTTGTGATTAGAGCACCTCTATACCAAGAGTAAGTCAAACACTCCACTAATTTAGAGGATCAATTGCTAATTATCAAAAGATTAACAAATCTGTGAAGAAGATGAAACACAGAAAAGTCTGCTGCACTATTTCTCCACATTGACCTATCAAACGTGTAAAGTTTTTGATGAAACTCTGTACGAAGTATCTCCTAGAGATTGCGCATCTACTCCAAGTTGAATCTTTTCAAAAGATTAAGTATAACTTGAGAAATCAACTTCTCAAGTTACCTATGTCAGAAACTGTCATTCAGAACAGTCGACTTTACACCTGTAACTTTTAAGACTTGGTTCTCCTTGAATAGAACCCGTTTTACAAAATGCTTCTAGACATGAGTAGCTTATCTTCCAACTTAAAGATTAAGCCCTCACTCATGCAAAACTTTAAACTGTGCTAGGAGAAATGATCAAAACATTAACTTCGAAATCTGCGCCTGTTTTAGGAACTAGTGAACATACTTCACATATGAATGTTTCTACACTTAATTCACTCAGCCTGATTACAATTGGAAGCTAAAACTTTGCACAGAGGTCAAGCAACTCTCAACTTAGACTTGTACAAAAGCATTTCACAATTGATCTACTGTAGAAGGAGAACACGCAGAAACATCGGGCGCAAAAATTTTCATTTACTCAGAAGAATTACAACTGAGTGATGAGAGCTAACTCAACTAACTTTCCTCTATCTCATGACTTCTATCTCCCTCATTCTTGACTTCTAACTATTGTCACATATGCTCTCATACATGCCCCGACTTTTCTCAAAGTATATATAGATAATTTGTACATGATTCTTACTGAACAAAAGATCTAAGTCATCTATGACTATGCTAATGTACATATGTGTACACTTCTCTTGTCCTCTGAATGTAATCTTCTTCCACACTTTAGGAATTGATTCTTCCTTCATCATTTGATCTTCCAAGCCTTCAATTGGTGATTGGTCTGCACCAACAAATCTATCATTGGAGAAGGGTAAGGATGATGATCACATCTTTTACATTGATTTGGGATGCTCAAAACATGTAGCAGGAAATGTGGCTTTACTTTCTGATTTGGAAGATCCTTAGAACAAACATGAAGTGCAAACAGGAGATGACACAAATCACTCAGTGGATAAGATAGGTAATGTGAAGACATTAGATGGGAATATGAACCTCTTAAGCAAAGTCTTGTATGTCCCTACAATTACCAAAAATTTAATAAGTGTTGGACAGATTGTTGAAAAAGGATTGCAGGTTAGATTCAACCAATTTGGAGCATATGTTGAAGATCCAAGGCAAGGCTTTAGAAGGATTTCCAAAGGAGAAAAGACAGGAAGGCTTTTCACTTTTGAAGTGGAAGATACAAAGAACATAGCTTTGTTTATCTATGGATCTCAAACTCTCACAGAGTTGGAGGTATGGCACAAAAGGCTTGCTCACATTGGTTACAGGACACTCAAACAAATTTGCAAGGACCAAAGTGTACTTGGTTTGCCTAATATCACAAGGCAACACATGGTTTGTAAGTTTGAAGCTTGTCAACTTGGCAACGCTCATAGAAAACCTTTCAATAAGAAAGGATATATGTATCAAAATCTCTTGGATCTAGTGCACACGGATGTGTGGGGTCCAAGTAAGGAGCCATCTATATCAGGCTCAAGATGTTATGTGTCTTTCATAGATGATTGTAGTAGGTGGACCATTCTATTTTTCATGAAGCACAAGGATGAAGTGTTTAATTGCTTTAAGAAGTATATTTCTCTTGTTGAAAACCAAATAGGTAGGACTTTGAAAAGACTCAAATCAGATGGTGGAGGAGAATACTTCTCTTCTTAATTTGATGCCTTCTTGCATGAAAGAGGCATTAAAAGGGAATTCACTACAAGGTATACACCCGAACTCAATGGTGTAGCAGAGAGGAGAAATAGAGCTATTGTTGAAGTTGCAAGGTCCATGCTCAATGAAAAGGGATTGCCAAACTACCTATGGGCAGAGGTTGTGTCTACAGCCACATATCTCATAAATAGACTTCCATCGAAGTCACTAGATGGAACCACTCCATATGAAGTATGGAATGGAAGAAGACCTAGTCTAGAGCATTGTAAAATCTTTGGATGCTTAGACTATTCTCACATTCCTTCTCAAGTAAGAGGGAAATTGGATCCCAAGGTACAGAAGTGCATATTTATTGGTTATGATCAAAACCAAAAAGGATATAGATTGTACAATCCAACCAATAAAGGATTTTGTGTTAGTAGAGATGTAATTTGTGATGAAAACAAATCATGGTTTGATGCTGATAGGAAAGTGAAGCTCCCTTATGACTTGGATGAAGCCTTAAAATCACTTCAACCAAAGGAGCCAAAGCAAATTGAAGAAAGTGATTGGGAGATTGACCTAGAAGACTTGGAAAGACTAAAGCTATGGAAGAACAAAGGTAAAGCAAAGATGCAAGATGCTACATATGGACCTGAGAGCTCACATCAACCACTTAGAAGGTCTTCAAGGAGAAGAAGAAACCAGAGAGGTTTGGTTATGATACTTCTTTGGTCACCAAGCACTCAATTTACATTGCAAAGGATTCAACCAATGAAGAACCTACCACATTCAAAGAAGCACAAAGCAAGAAAGCTTAGAGAGATGCAATGGATGAAGAAATGGAAGCCTTGAAGGAGAATGAAACTTGGGAGATTGTACCTAACAAGCCATCCATGAAGGTAATTGGATCTCGATGGATATACAAAATCATTAGTCTTGCTACATCTAGAAATCGGAAGCTCTATCAACTTGATGTAAAGAATGCTTTCTTGAATGGATGGATTTCAGAGGAAGTGTGTATGGCACGACCTCCTGGATATGAGGATGCACATCATCCTAACTATGTATGCAAATTAAAGAAAGCCTTGTATGGATTGAGGCAAGCTCCAAGAGCTTGGAATTTCAGATCGGTGACTTATTTGCAGGACCAAGGATTCAAAGCTAGCAAGGCAGATACCTCTTTGTTCATAAAGAGGATTGGATCTGAAGTGATCTATTTATGTGTGTATGTTGATGATATTATTATCACAGGCAATGAACTTGAAGGAATCAAATAGGTAAAGACTCAAATGAAGGAGGAGTTCAAAATAAGTGACCTCCGCCCACTCACTTGTTTTCTTGGATTGGAGTTGATCTACACAGATTCAGGTATATACATAACACAAAGGAAGTATGTGCATGACATGCTCGTCAAGTTCAAGATGGAAAATACCAAGTGTGCAGGTACACCTATGGAGGAAAATCATAAGCTTAGTGCTTATGAAGGAGATCCAATTGAAGACATCACAAGCTATCAAAGCTTGGTTGGAAGTTTGAACTATGCAACACTGACAAGGGTGGATATATGCTATAGTGTTAGCATATTGAGTCAGTTTATGCATATGCCGAGAAGACCACATATGGAAGCAGCCAAGAGAGTCCTCAAGTACCTAAAGGGGACCATGAATGAAGGTTTTTTTTATTCATTTACTTCAGATATTGAGCTAAAGGTCTACTCAGATGCGAATTGGGCTGGATCTAGAGATGATAGAAGAAGCACATCCGTGTATGTATCATTTGTAGGTTCAAAAAACATTTCTTAGTCATCCAAGAAGCAAGCAACCATGGCATTATCTTCTAATGAAGCCAAATATAGAGGTTTGGCTAATGCAACTCAAGAAATCATGTGGTTAAAGTCTTTGTACACAGATCTTGGACTTCATTCTTCAACACCTCACATTTTTTGTGACAACACAAGCTCACTACATCTTGCAGCTAATCCGGTATACCATGCTAGAGCCAAGCATATTGAACTCCACTACCACTATGTAAGGGAGAAGCTAATTAGCAAGGATATTCAACTATCCTATGTCTCTACAGATATGCAATGTGCAGACATGTTGACTAAAGCTCTTGATGGTACAAAATTCAGTACATTCAAGTTGATGATTGTCTTGCAGGAAATCAAGGACAATTGAAGATATATTTGGAGGCCAAGCATGTTTGATTGAGGGGATCTGTTGGTGCATTTTACCCAAGCCTACATGCTTGATATTACTTGATTTATGTTCATTTGTAGTCATGTGAATACCTCTTGTAAAAGAGTACATTTTATCTCTTGTAATTGTGAAAAAGAAAAAAGAAAAAGAATGGCTTACCCTATCCATGATGTAAAAAGCAAAGTTGTCGCTCTAAATACCTAAAACCACGAATTAGTGAGTTGAGGGACTATTTCCTAACTTTGGGGATCACTTTTAGGTGGAACCATTCAATTTGAATTCAAAACTCCCTCCAAGAGTAGCTATAAAAAGAGCAAGAAGGAAGAGGCGAATAGCAAGCCTTGTACATGACCACTTCATGTCATTTTGTAGAGATTGAAGAGCTTACTCCATATCTCTATCATTATACTCCCATTGTGCAAATATTCATTGCCAATGTGGTTGTAATCATATGTGAATCTATACATTCATCATTCTCCACTTCTCAATTTTGTTCTCTGCTATACTCACTCAAAGCAGTAACTTCAGAAGCTCATATCTCGAGCTCTACGCAACCTTTTTCAGAGTTTTAATGTGTGTTGGATTACTCTCACCGTCTAGTTTTTAATACAAAATTTCATGGTCATTGGATTTATAGTTTGGGAGAAATCTGCATTTTACTGCTCACTGGTCTATCTCTGCAGAGCCCCGAGAATGGTGGGATGTTCCAAAAGTTGATAAAACTTGTTCTCACTGCTCAGTTCATGAATTGAAGTGTTTTAACTTGGATTGGGAAGCTTGCTAGATCCATTTTCTATGTCCAAAATTAATTTTTCTAACCAGGTTGAGAGCACTGTTCATTTTTTCCAGCAGGTGTATGTTCAAAAATAGCAAGTTTTGGGAGCTAGTCATTTGACAACTAGTCTGTCTTGACTTAAAATTTTGAGATACATGTTCCAAAGTACTTGGCTAATATTTTGGTGGATTTAGGAAGCTCAAAGGGTCTACTAATCAACTCTGAAGTCCCAGTTGGCTGATGTGAATCTTGCTGTAGCAGCACCAACTCATCTTCGGATTGCATCCACCATCTCTCTTCACAACTATTTATTTCCCTACAGACTGTCTATTTTGGGGGTCTATTGTGATAGAGGGGGGTCTATCATGATAGATGAAGTCTATTATGGATTGCAGTCTGTCAGAATAGATTGAGGGTTTATCCTAACAGAGGGTGGTCTCTCACAATAGATGGGTGTCTACTATAAACGTTTTATGTCATGGAATCCATCTATTTCTATAGAGGGCGATCTTTGTCATAATACAAGGGCATTATCACGATAGACGGGTCTATTGAGACAAGGGGGTGAGGGTGTGCCCAAGTTTTTTATCTATCACAATAGAGGGGGATCTATCATGATTAAGTGGTCTATCATGATAGATGACATCCAGTTGAGATCCTTCTATCACGATTGATGGATGGTCTATCATGATAGAGATGGTGTGTCGCAATAGAAAAGGTTTGTTGTCATACATGAGATCTATTGCCTCTCGCGTGTTTGGCATGTTGTGAAGGAGCTAGCAGATTTTCTTGATGTGTGTGCTCCATAGAGATGGTGATGTGAGATCTTATGTCATGCTATACATGCAATTCCAAAACACCAACTTTTTGGGTTTGTTGGGACATATTGAAACAATCAACACAAATCGCAAGAAATGCTCTATGTCATAGCCATGTAAAGAAGAACTTCATTCTACAAGAAAACACTAAAAACAAACAAAAACAATACACATGAACAATCACTCTCTCACCCTTGCATGAAGAACTTCAATCTATAAGAAAACACGAAAAACAAATAAAAACAATACACATGAACACTCAGTCTCTCACCTCGTGTGAATGCAAGTGAGGGAAATGAGCTAAAAAAGAACTTCAATTTGTAAGAAAATATCAAAAGAAAACAAAAACAATACACATGAACACTCGCTCTCTGACCCTCGCATGAATGCAAATGATGGAAATGAGGGGGAAGGTGTAAATTTGGTCAAAACTAATTTTTTTTTTGTGAATATGATGATGAGTGGCTATGGTGGAAGAAGATAATGGAGATGAAGATGATGATGAAAATGTTGGAAAATCAATAAAAACAAAAAAATTTACCTTCTAACATCAATTCTCCTACACTCTTACCATTGCATGCTCTTCCGTAAGCATGCTTCCCATCAATGATTCCATATTTGATGTCACTCTACACAAGGATGAGTACCACATCAAAAAGCTTAACATCCTTAATTTTCAATCCATTTAGACATGAGGATGATGTGATGATCATGAGAAAATGATGTGCATGAAGGTGAAGAAGAGAAGCATAGAAAATGCACACACATACAAACACACACACAAGTAAGAGAGAATAACAAGAACAATGGAAGAAAGTGAATTCTCTATTACAAGAACTGTTAATCACAATACAAGCTCTCTTTTGATTGGTTTTAGACATGGTCTTTGGCATAGTTAAAATTTAGGTTCTAGGACATTTTCCAAAAATTATGAAATTTTCACATTGGTTCTACTTAGGGTCATCAAGGTCGAAGAATCCTGGACTTACACAAAATGGAGCATTAATCTACAAAATTAGACACTTATACTACGAAGATAGTGATCAAAATCACTGTTGGTCTTGAAAATTGATGTTTTTTTTCTTTAACTTGAATCAAGCCTCTTTTATTTGATAGCCCTCCTTTGATGTGTGAGACTCCTCTGTTGCAACCTTCTAACTAAGTAGATTCTATTCTAATTTTTTATTGTATTTGCAATAACATGCATCTATTCTTGCATGAATTAAGAAAAATCCTTTTTTGTAGATTCAAATGGGAAGGTCGGTGGGCTAAAACACCTTATTCCACAAATTTAGAGTGACTTTGAGTGATAAATATACTTCAAAATTCACAAGCATCATACTGACATTTCAAGAAGGAGATGGTGCAATATAGATTCATACAGGTTAATTCATATCTACACACAAGGATCCAATGATCAAAATATTGCATCCACAAACTCACAAGGGTGATAGCTTCATGATCCAAGCAGTAGATGAGGTAGCGAGATCATAAATTCACATCAATGACTTTGGGAAGTTGACATACGTGAACAATGCATGGGCAGCAATGAACAATCATGAAGATGATGATGAAAAATTCAAACATAAGTATTGAAATTTAAAGTGAAATACATGTAGATGTGGAAGATTGGAAGGACATGGGATAAGTAAAATGAACACTCTTGAAGTGATTTACGGCTCAAATACTACCCACAACTATTCTAGTGATGTATATATGAACGTTTCTCCTTGATTTTAGTAGGTAACTATTGATTGGTTCCACCTTAAGATTCCATTTAATGTTCTAGTATATATTTCAATTTGAATTCAACTATGATGTGTGGCTTTTGGAGCTCTTTATACTTACTTTAACTCTCCATTATTTATCCTCAAGAGAAGGCCTTTATAACATATAAAAATGTAGTGAAAGTTTATGATGTGTGGATTTCGGAGCTCTTTATACTTACTTTAATTCTCCAATATTTATCCTCAAGAGAAGGCCTTTATAAGAGATAAAAATGTAGTGAAAGTTTATGCTTAAAAAATGAATTAAGGATATATGTGTACATATTTCTTCTCATAGTGCTAATGTAATCCATGAATGTGATCAAGCACTTAGGTTTTTCATAAGTGCCAATGATTCCCCCTCAAGCCTAAGATTCTTGGGTCTTCATTGCTTCGTAATCTCTTAAAGTGCAATCATTGATTCACTTCCTTTTTAACTTTGCTCCATCCAAGGCTTTAGTCATCATGTATGGACATTGTTACTAAGTTGAGATGTGCAAAAGCTAAATATCCTTGATTATAATATTTTTCCTAAAATAGTGATGATGGTCCTCAATGTGATTGGTTCTTGAATGATAAATAGGTTTAACTTCAAGGTGCAAAGAACTTATGCTTTCACCAAATATGTGAGGAGTAGATGACTTGATTCCCAAATAAGTATAATTTTTTTTTAATACACATGTCTTCTTGATTAACATGAGCCACTTCTCTGTATTCATCTTCTATAGATGATAGAAAAATACTAGGTTTCATCTTTGATGACCAAGAAACAAGTTTAGAACCTTCAAATGAAAGATAACTACAGGTACTTCTCCTATCTCTTGGAGGAGATGGTGGATAGTGACAAGAGATGAAGTGGTGTAGCTAGATCTTCCTTCACACCTGCTGAGAATGATGGCTGGAGAGTGTAGTTGGCCTCTTTAGCTAGCTAATGAGCACAAACAACCATATATGTTACTTGGAAGATGATCCAACAATCAATGGATCGAAATAGATATGTTGAAGTTGATCCAAGAACAAAAAACTTGCTATTTTTGTTCTTACAGATGTTCAGTGTTGTGAACCATTCTCTGAGCACAGCAATAACTGGCTTAATTCCTTTTGGGGAACTCTAATTAACTTATTAAGCTAACAGTCATGAGTGATTTCATAAATAATGATCGAATACATGTAGAGAAAGAAGTTTAGCAAGTCACATCTCCATCCCGACATTCACGGGTTGCAACAGTCATCAAACTAGTGAGCAAAAATGTGCTAATATCTGACGATCCCAAGACGAAATGCTAATGAAACTTTGTAGGATGGTAATAGATTCTATCATGCTTTAATTCATTGCAAATGATCGACTACACACTGAGAACAAGCTCTTAGAAGATCATTGTTCTGATGGATTTATGACAGAGAAGTAAGATGAGAATGTAATGATCATATATGTACTAAACATGTACAAATACAATGTCATTGGAAACCATACATTGCTCAATGTGTGAGAGGTGAATGAGCTATGATGTGAGCTCTCACTTCACAATGATTTTCTTCCAAAATGATATCCCAAAGTCGAGATACATGCAGGTCTTTTAGATCCTCTTCTTATAGTTGAACTTGGAGCCAAAGTTTGAATTCAAATTCAAACTTCTACCTAAAAGGTGAATGCTAACATATAGGATAGATTCTCTCATTGCTCAACAACCAAGTGATACGTGATTTAGAGCTTGCTAACTCCTCGTGGTTGTAATCCACTTTTACAAGGATAAATGTGAAGTACTCTTCCAAGAGACTAATCATATGAAGTCTTTCATAGGTTATGCCAATAAGTTAAGCATAAGCTAGTTAACCAAGTATGTGGGCTTGAGTTTAATTGCACCAACAGCTGCCCCTCAATCCTAGCATGCTTGGTCTTCATTGCTCCTTGATTTCCTGCAAACCAATCATCAATTTGAATATGTTCATCTTTGTTCCATCCAATGCCTTTGTGAGTATATCTACACATTGTAAATGAGTTGATACATAGGATAGTTGAATATCCTTGGTAAGAAATTTTCCCCTTACATAATGATAGTGCACTTCAATGTGCTTAGTCCTTACATGATATACAGGATTAGCAGCCAAATGAAGTGAGCTAGTATTGTCTCAAAAGATTATTGGAGTGTTGGAATGTATCTCCAAATCTGCATATAGTTGCTTAAGCCACATAGATTCTTGAGTTGCATTAGCCAAAACTCTATATTCTACTTCTATGGAAGATAAGGCCATAGTTGGTTGCTTCTTAGATGACCAAGATATAAGCTTTGAACCTGTAAAGGATAGGTACCCTGAAGTGCTCCTCCTATCATCCTTGGAGCCATCCCAATCTGAATCAGAATATATCTTTATATCTATGTCAGAAGTGAAGGGATAGAAGAACCCTTCATTCATTGTACCCTTTAGATACTTACGCACCCTCTTTGTAGCTTCCACATGAGGCTTCCTTGGTGCATGCATAAACTGTCTCAATGTACTTACTACATAGGCAATATCCACTCTTGTTAGAGTAGCATAATTGAGAGTTCCCACAAGTTCCAGATAACATGTAACATCATCAAGTCGCTCACCTTCATGCGAACTCAATTTATGGTTGAGTTACATACGAGTACATGAAATTTTAGTGTTCTCCATCTTAAACTTTACCAACATATCATGTATGTACTTCCTTTGAGTGATAAGTATATCAGAATCTATATACACAAGCTCTTAGCCAATAAAGTAGGTAAATAAACCAAGATTAGTGATTTTGAATTCCTTCATTAATTGAACCTTGACTGCTTGATGCCATTAGCATCATTCCCTGTAATAATGATGTCATCTACATAGACACATAAGTAGATAACTTCTGATTTGTTCTTCTTAACAAACAAAGAAGAATCTGCCTTGCTTGCCACAAAGCCTTGGTCCTACAAATAAGTAACAAGTCTATGGTTCCAAGCTCTAGGAGCTTGCTTGAGACCATAAAGTGTCTTTCTAAGCTTGCATACAGAACCTGTTTTATCTTCATCTTCAAAACTTGGTGGTTGTGCCATATATACTTCTTCTAATATCTATCCATTTAAGAATGAGTTCTTGACATCTAATTGATATAGATTCCAATTTCTAGAAGCAGCAAGACTTTCCAAGACTCTAATTGTTGGCATCTTTGCCACAGGAGAAAAGGTTTCTTCATAGTCCACTCCATGATTTTGGGCAAATCCTTTTTCCACTAACCTTGCCTTGTACCTGTTTATGGAGCCATCAGAGTTCTTTTTTATTTTGTATATCCACCTGGATCCAATTACGTTCATGCCTAGCTTCTTGGGAAATAGATCCCAAGTATGATTTTCTTATAATTCTTCCACTTCTTCCTGCATAGCTTCTCTCCATTCTTTCTTCTTCCTAGACTCTTCAAATGAAGAAGGCTCTTCTGCCATAAAGTCTTTAGTGATATACACAGAGTGCTTGGTGACTAAAGATGTATCATATCCATACCTTATGGGCTTCTTACTTTCTCTTTGTGATCTCCTTAATGCTTGATTTGAAGACTCTGGTATGTCTTCCAATTGCTTGAGTTTGACCTTTCCTCTTGACTTCCAAGCTTTGAAGTCAATATATTCTTCATCCTCTGAGTTGATATCTTTTTCTAAGTGTTGATATTCTTGAGTGAGGGTTCGAAAATTATTTTCCAAATCATATGGTAACTTGACTTTCCTGAAATCATCTTCAAACCATGAATTATTTTCATCAAACACTACACCTCTACTAGCCATAAATGCCTTGTTAGTGGGATTTTATAGCCTATACCCCTTTTGGTTCTGGTCATACCCAATGAATATACATTTCTCAGCCTTAGGGTCAAGCTTCCCTCTGATTTGTGATGGGATGTGTGCATAAGCAATGCACCCAAATATTTTGCAATGGTCCAACGAGGGTCTCCTGCCATTCCATGCTTCATAGGGTGTCATACCATCCAATGATTTGGATGGAAGCCTATTGACCAAGTAGGTGGCTATGGAAACAACCCTTGCCCATAGGTAATTAGGTAACCTTCTCATTTAACATAGACCTAGCAGCTTCAACAATTAGTCTGATCCTTCTCTGTGTCGCTCCATTCAATTAAGGAGTGTATCTTGTTATTTCTCTCTTTATACCTTTTTTCGATAGAAATGAATCAAATTCAAGTGAGAAATACTCACCAGCTCCATCACATCTGATCCTCTTCAAGATCCTTCTTGTTTGGTTTTCAATTAGTGTTAAGTACTTCTTGAAACATGTAAATACCTCATTCTTATGTTTCATGAAATAAAGAATTATCCATCTACTGTAATCATCAATAAATGACACATAGTACCTTGAACCTAGGATGGATGGATCTTTGCTACGACCTCATACATCATTGTGTACAAGCTCCAAATAGTCTTCATGAATGTATTCCTTTCCTGTTGAATGCTCCCTGTGAGCTTTGCCAAATTGGCATGCTCCAAATTTGTATATCATATGTTGCTTGGTCACATTGGGAATGCCAAACACACTTTGATCCCTGCACATTTGCTTTAGATTTCTTTCTCTTATGTGTCGTAGCCTTTTGTGCCATATTTCAAACTCAGATAAGGTTTGATCTCTATAATTGAATAGTGCTATGTTCCTTGCGTCTTCAATTTCAAATGTGAATAATCTACTTGACTTCTCACCTTTGGAAATCCTTTTGAAGCCTTATTGGGGGTCTTCCACATGTTCTCCATGCTTAGTGAATCTGACCTGTAAACCTTTATCAACAATCTACCCAACACTAATTAGGTTTTTGCTTATAGTTGGCACATACAAAACTTTACTCAAAAGGTTCATGCTACCATCAGATGTTTTCACATTTTCAATTTTCTTCACTGAATGTTTAGTATCATCACCTTTTTGTACCTCATGCTTCCCTTTGGGTTCTTCAAGGTCAGATAATAGAGCTACATTTCAAGCCACATGATTGGAACAATTTGAATCAATGTAGAAAAGATACTCATCATCTTTAACTTGCTTGGATGTCATGTTCATGATGAGTAATGAGTCTTCTTGGTCTTCAGTATAGTTGTTGTAGTCCTTTCTTCCTCTAAAACCTCCTTGATATTGTTGTTGTTGTAGCCTTGATTGTAGTTATGGTTGGATTTGCCTACACCATTGTTCTACCTGGCTCTTGATTGCCCATAGCTACCTCTATGGAAGCCTCTTCCCCTTTGATACCTAGTATTCTTGAAGCATTCTTCTGTGGTGTGGTTGTTAAGACCACAAATGTTGCAAGGTGAGTTGTTGTAGGGTCTCCCCTGCCTTGCTTTCCTCCTCTACCCCTTCCTCTAGCACCTCTTCCTCTTCTTGCATAATTAGCTTGAGAGGTACTAGCCTCTTCTTCATGCTTCTTGCTTTTACCTTTATCCTTAGCTTTATTCTTATCTTTATAAAGGGCAGAAGATTGGTTACCTCTAGAGTTGTCACCCATCTTGTTGAGATTTGTCTCATGGGTGAAGAGTTGCCCCATCAAGGTGTTGAGGTTAGGCATTTGCATATCCATCTAGAGGTCCATTGTTGTGGTGAAAGACTCCCACTTGTCATCAACCTTGATTCCATTAATGATCTACCTCATTGTGTTCTTCTTCTATCTCCTCTCCAACGCTTGCAAGCTAGTGATCCACATCTTTCATCTTGGTTACATAATCAGTCACTCCTTGCTTTGGTTATTTCTTTAGGGTTATAAATTCCATCCATAACTAATTTTTCCTAGCTCTTGTATTTGATGAAAAATATGATGAAAGCACTTCCTAAGTCTCTTGGGAGATCTTGCATTTTCTAACATGTGGCAACAAGAAATCAAAGATTGAGTTTAGTAGATATGACCTGGCAAGAGCATCCTTTGCACGCCATGTGGTCAACTTCTCTTGCTCTTCCCTTGTAGGTTGATGCTTGCTCCTGAACATTGGCATCTCTTCATCTCTTGAGATGCATCCATATAGACTTCTCCCTTGAAGGTAGGCTTGAATCCTGAGTGACCATGCTGAGTAGTTGCTCCTCTCCAATTTGTTAGTCAAGGATGGAAATCCATCTCCCATCTTGATTGTTGTTGCTCTGATACCACTGTTGGAGGAGATGGTGGATAGTCACAAGAGATGAAGTGGTGCAGCTAGATCCTCCTTCACGTCTGCTAAGAATGATGGTTGGAGACTCTATTGGGCCTCTTTAGCTAGCTAATGAGCACAAATAACCATATATGTTACTTGGAAGATGATCCAACCATCAATGGATCAAAATAGATATGTTGAAGTTGATGCAAGAACAAAAAACTTGGTATTTTGTTCTTACACCTGTTTAGTGTTGTGACCCATTCTCTAAGCACAATAGCAATTGGCTTAATTCCTTTTGGGGAACTCTAAATAACTTACTAAGCTAACAATCATGAGTGATTTCAGCAAAAGTGATGGACTACATGCAGAGAAAGAAGTTTAGCAAGTGACAGCTCCATCCCCACATCACGAGCTACAACAATCATCAGACTAGTGAGCAAAGATATGCTAATATCTGACGATCTTGCGAAGCAATGCTAATGAAACTTTGTAGGATGGTAAGAGACAATATTTTGATTCTATCATGCTTTAAATTATTGCAAATTATCAACTACACACTGAGAACAAGCTCTTAGAAGATCACTGTTTTGATGGAGTTATGACAGAGAAGTAAGATGAGAATGTAATGATCATATATGTACTAAACATGTACAAATACAATGTCATTGGCAATCATACATTTCTCAATCTCTGAGAGGTGAATGAGTTATGATGTGAGCTCTCACTTCACAATGGTTTTTCTTCCAAAAAGGTCTCCCAAAGTCGAGATACATGCGGGTCTTTTAGATCCTCTTCTTATAGTTGAACTTGGAGCCAAAGTTTGAATTCAAATTCAAACTTCTACATAAAAGGTGAATGCTAACATATAGAATAGATTCTCTCGTTTCCCAACAACCAAGTGATATGTGATTTAGAGCTTCCTAAATCCTCGTGGGTGTAATCCACTTTTACAAGGATAAATGTGAAGTACTTTTACAAGAGACTTATCATATGAAGTCTTTCATAGGTTATGCCAATAAGTTAAGCATAAGCTAGTTAACCAAGTATGCGGGCTTGAGTTTAATTGCACCAACACTATCATCTCTTGATCCTTTCCAATTTGCATTAGAAAAGATGTTAATATCTATATCAGATGTGTATGAATAAAATAGGCCTCCATTAATTATACCTTTGAGATACTTGAGTATCCTTTTCCCTACCCCCAAGTGAAGCTTCCTAGGTCAATGGATAGACTGACTTATAACACTCAAAATATAATTTATATCTACTCCTATGAGAGTAGCATAATTTATACTTCCCACTAGGCGTTGATATCTCGCAACATCTTTAATGGTCTCTCCTTCATGAGCTCTTAAATTTGAATTTACTTCCATTGGTGTATGTGAAACCTTAGCGTTTGCTATCTTAAACATTGTGAGCATATCTTTGATGCACTTTTTGATGGAGATGATTAATCCTTAAAAGATAAACTATACTTGAGTTTATAATAACTCTATGTCAAGCATAGCTCAAGACCATCACCAATTTTGGAAATTTTTACCAAATTATGAACACTTAACTCTTCTGTAAGACATACCTTCACTCAAGAAAGTTTGCTCCACAAAATGCACACATTGACTGACAAGATGATTAATGTTTCTAATCAATTTTGGTACAACACTGCTACTATTTGTGCAACTACTCCAAGTGAAAGTTCTTCAAAAGAACTTACAAAACTTTAGATTTACCTCAATAAGTAAACCTATGTCTGAAATAGGCTTTCTTTGCAAGCAACTTTCACATATACAACTTTAAACACTTGGTTCTCTCAATCTACAATCCATTTAATCAAATGCTTTTAGAAATACATGGCTTACCTTCCAACTTAGATTTTGAATGGTTATTTGTGTAAAACTTTACAATCTACAGGAAGATCTAATCAATTCTTTGACCGTCGAGATTGCACTTGTTTCAAAAGTCTCTCATCACCTTTTGCACATATGAATGTTCCTACTCATAATTCTCTCATCTTGATTACAAGTAGACTCTCAAATCTTGAAGATAGATGCATCAATTATGAACTTCAACACCTATAAAAGGATTTCTCAATCGGTTAAGCACACAGTAGAAATTGAAGTAAGATCAAGGTGCAATTCTCTAGAAGAACTTCTATTTTCTTGAAAATACATCTAATGGATCATTCTCATACTCAAACTCTCTTACTCATCATATAATCATCTCCTCTTCATCTATCTTTCTTCTCTCAGATATGACATGTCTATCTACAAGTGTATATGGGCATATATGTCCAGATTCGTCACTATTATAAAATATATATGAGCTATTTACAAGGTTAATGTACATGTGTTTACAAATCTCTGATCCTTCACTTCACTGAATGCTTCATCCTTTATACTTTTCTTCATTTTTCAATCTTCAATCCCTTTTTCTAATCATCAATTAGTGATTGTCTTGCTCCAACAACTCCCCCTCAATCATTAATTGTGATTACCTGGCTATTCTTTATACTTGCCATCTCTTTAAACCTCTACAATTTAGGTCCATCCAAGCTCTTTGTTAACATATCTACAACTTGATCTTTTGTAGGAGTATACATGATCTCTATCTCTTTGTCAATCACCTTTTCTCTCAAAAAATGATATTGAATCTCAATATGTTTGGTCCTGGCATGAAACAGATGTTGGAATTTGAGGTCTATGAAAGCACGCGAACAACACAAGGAAGAAGAAGAAGCTTGGAGCACAACACACAATACTCACTGTATTACCACTAGAATGTACAAAGATAAGTAACCCATTAGGGCAATAAGTGTATATACAAGGGGGGGACCTCCTAAAAACGGAAAAAAGTGCCTCGATGGTCCTAGTGTGTTCACACACATCACTACCTAAATATATCAAAAAATCCCCCCTAAGAGTGATGCGGTAAACAAGGAGTTGGCACTCATGTATATGAAAGTTCCAAGCTATGTGGAATCAATCCACAAAAGGAAGTAAGCCCAAAGCTTTGTGAAAAGCTTCAAATTTCTCCCTAGGTAGAGCGTGTGTGAAAAAGTTTGCAATGTTCTCCTGTGTGGGCACATATGCCAAGCTGATCTCTCCAGCAGAGAACCTCTCCCTGACATAATAATAATGCACCTCAATGTGCTTAGTGCAAGCATGGAACACACGGTTCCTCGCAATAGCCAATGCGCTCTAAGTGTCTATGAAGATGGTGGTGGTACAAGACTAACCAACATTCAAATTAGCCATAAGGCATCTGAGCCACACACACACTCAACAATCATTGTGAAAGTTGCCCTATACTCAGCCTCACAACTAGAAGTGTCCAGAGTAGGCTGCTTCTTGCTCAACCATGATATACATGAGCTACCAAGCATGAAGCAAAAGCCACTAGTGGACACACGAGTGTCATAAAAAGCAGCCCAGTTAGAGTCAGAAAAAGCATGCAAATCTGGCGGTAGTGATCCCCCTTTGGGATAAAACAACCCAAGTAGCTAGGTACCACTCATGTAGCAAAAGATGTGCTTAACCGCCTGCCAATGCTTGACACATGGGCAATGCATAAACGTGCTCATCTGTGAGAATGAAAATTGAATATCTGGCTGAGTAATGCATAGGTAAATCAAGCATCCAATAGCCTGTTGATAGAGAATAGCATCAAATGCATCTCCAGCATCATGAAGACTCAATCATAAACCTATCTCCATAGGAGTTGCAATGGGTTTACAGTCTTCAAGGCCAAGACACTACAATAATGTATCAATATATTTGGTTTGACATAAAGCTATTCTACCATCAACTTGCATAAATTGAATGCCCAAATAATGATGCAAATGCACCAAATCAGACATCTCAAATGAGGCATGCAAATCAGCCTTGAAATCAGCAATATGCTTCTCATGAGGACCAGTGAGCAGCATGTCATCAACATACACAACAATGATCAGAAGCACATCATTAGCACACTTAACATATAAGGTGCTTTCAATTGGACTGTTCTCAAAACCATGTGCAATCAAATAAGCATGTATCTTTTCATACCAAACACCTGGTGCTTGCTTTAAACCCATATAATGCCTTCTTCAACCTGCACACCTGGTTTTCATGCCCTTTCTACACAAAGCTAGGTGGCTGAAAAACATACACTTCTTCATGCAAGTCACCATTCAAAAATGTTTTTTTGATGTCCAAATGATGTACATTCCAACCATGATGAGTTGCAAGTGCATAGATGCTACGAACAGTAGTCATTCGGCAAGTAGGACCAAAGGTTTCATCAAAATCAATGCCTCTTTCCTCCCCATAACCCTTTGCAACAAGCCTAGCCTTATACTTATCAATTGTTCCATCAAGTTTACGCTTCATCTTGTATACCCACTTAGTGTCAATGGCCTTCTTTCCAGGAGGAAAGTCACATAAAGACAAGGTACCATTTTTCATGATAGCATCATATTCAGATTGCACTACAACCATCCAATGTTCAGAATTTCGTGCTTCATCAAACAAAACAGGTTCACTCTCATCATAGAGACTAGAGAGCATAGCAATCTCATGCAAAAGAGGCAGTATGAGAGCCTGAATGAGTATGATATGATAGAGGTGCATCTAATTTGTCGTCAGGCAAAGTCTGCACTGGCAATTTTGGCATAGTTTTTACCTCCTCAATATCAGCTCTCTCATCAACCAGTGCATCATGTAAATCTGCATCAGAAATGGAATGATTAGCATCGTCACCTAAAACCTACAAAGGCTGAGAAGTTTCCTCATTAGGACCAGCACTAGATTGTCCACTTGTAAAAAGAGGCAACAAAGTATCATACATGTCTTTGGAGCTAAGAGATGTCTCCTTCGTACATGAAAGTAAAGGCTGAATAGCATCTTCCACAAAAACAACATCATGGCTAACCAAAATGTGTTTATTCTGTGGATGATATAGATGAAAGACTTTGCTTGCAGAACCATACCAACAAAAATACATTTTACTGCTTTATCATCCAATTTCTTGCGATGTTGTTGAGGCACTAATGCATATGCCAGACAACCAAAAACACCTAGATGAGAAACAGATGGCTTGTGATCATGCCAAGCCTCATATGGAGTGATAGACTGTAGTGCTTTAGGGGGAACTTGTTAAGTACATATGTTGCACACATGATAGCCTCAAGCCAAAAACTATGTGATAAAGCATGACTCTTGACCATACACCTCGGCATCTCCATGAGTGGTTTGTTCTTTCGCTCACCAACTCCACTTTGTTGAGGTGTATACATCATTGTACACTAATGTTTTATCCCATGTTCAGTCAAAAATGCATTAAAGTCACAAAACATATATTCCCCACCTCGATCAGAACGGAGGGTGCCCATTTTACATGATGACAGATTTTCAACCAAACCAAAAAAGTTTTGAAGCACATAAACATTTTGGACTTTTCTTTGAGTGGATATACCCATGCATACCTAGAAAAATCATCAATAAAATTTACAAAGTAAAGATAGATTCCAAAAGAGCGTGTCTACACAGGACCACAGACATCATTGTGAACAAGCTACAGTTCTTGAGTAGCTCGAACTGAACCATCCATTGGAAAGGAGGAAAGATGCATTTTGCCCAAAATACAACCTTCACAAACATGTTTTCTAGGTGCCTCAAGTTTGGGCAAAGAGGACACCATTTCAGATTTCTACAGGCATAACAAACTAGCAAAATTCAGATGACAAAAGCATGCATGCCAAATCTTTGCATCTGATACAGCCTGAGAATCATGTACTGCACATGCTGAATCATTCATAGATTTTTCATAGTCTATGAGCTTATATAGCCCACGACATAAAATTCCAGAAGCACTAAGCATGTCGCCATTTGATAGATCATGAATTGTACATCTGTCATTAACAAATTTCACAACCAAGCCAATCTTAGCTAATGCAAAAATTGATAACATATTTTTCTTGATCCTTGGCACAAATAAAGCATCAGACAAAGTGAAAGAACTACCATCAGCACTAGTCAGAATGATCTTACCAACTCCCATGATAGGATATGAGGAGTTGTTAGCACATGTGATAGTATTCCATGTAGGGGTAGGCTCGAGTGAAGTGAAGAAACTATGCTACAAGGTAATATGTTTGGTTGCCCCACAATCAAAGTACCAAACATCTAAGACTATTGTAGACATATTGTTGGTGCAAAGTTCAAGCCTACACATTTGGCTAGAAGTTCACGAACAATTGAAGCTCTATGGAAACCATTGCTAGGAAGTTTTTATCCTTAAACATTTGTAAAAGTCAGTTTTTTATTTGAGAGAATATTTGAAATCACTACCAAACTTGTGGACTTGTTAGTTTGAAAAACCACGACTTCATTTGAGGGAATATCTCCTAGATTGGAGGACTACTTTTTTAGTGAGAGCCAATGGAGGATTCAAATTCAAATTTAAACATCATATCTATAAAAGATGGCTGGGGAACTCGCGGGCAAGATCACTTCAATTCCGAGCCATTGCTGATTGGATTTGTAAGAGAGTGAGGGTCACATTGTAGCCTACACTACTCACCATCCTTAGACATTGATTATCAAGCCTATGATCTTTTACAACATTGTTCTTTAATACAATAGATCTACATTTCTCATCGATGGTCTCTCTGTCATAGTCACTCATAACAGTCAACTTGTACTGATCATATCTCAGTCATTTCATTATCATTTTCAATGTTCTATAGCTTCTTGGAATGAGCTCCTAGTTCTCTACATGCTCACAAGTTTTGAAGATAATCCATTCAGCCAATTTGGAGAAAAGCACGTCGAAGCACTCACTGGTCAAACTCTACAGAGGTCCTAAAAAATGGGGGGTAATGATTCAATTGCTAAA
>CM035416.1:129148211-129220711 GCA_020310875.1 Ceratopteris richardii | reverse complement strand
TGTGTTACTTAACTTTGTCAAAACTGTGTTTTAAACTCACCAAAATTTCACCGGAACTTCACCGGACTATTACCGGAATGTTACCGTAATTGTATCGGAATACTACCGAAATCAATTGGAATTTTGTTTGTAGTTATTTCAAATGTGTATACATGAAGTAAGGAAGTGATACCTGAACTTCCTTCACTGAATGAACTCTATCTGAAGTTTAAAGAAAAACTTCATCAGTTCTTTACGGTCAGACTTAGTACTATGTGTACATGTCCATTTCACGAAAATCTTTGATCAACTTATAGTTGAGACTTCTGGCTTCAAGATGAGCTATCTCTCATGAAAATCTTTACTCTGTGCTGCGAGATCTAATTCTTAGAAGTACCGGAAAAAAGTTTACTAAGAAAACTGTAACTGTTAACTAACTTTTCACAGTAACATGAAATCTCTCATATTTCTTCACATACAAAGAATGTGCTCAAATTCTTCCACATGAACATGTGTTTTCTATTAGAGAAGTTGTGTACAAAAATAGCTTGGCCTCACTTTGCTCATAGCTATGGAAAACTCTCCTACACTCAGTAGTTATTCCTTACCATCTCTCTCAGATGAATACTCGACAGTTCTGGTTCTATTGTTCATCTCTACATACGCGATCTATGGCGTCTTCTATATTACTATCTCAGTTTCTATATGCTCTCTCTCTCTCTCTCTCTCTCTCTCTCTCTCTCTCTCTCCCTCCTCTTCTTCTTCTCCTCTTGTACAAATTCTGGATCTATGCTCTCTCTTATATACATTTTGATCCAAGATTCAAAAACTCGTTTTACTGGAAGTTTATGAACTATATTACAGTCGTGAATTTGTCCCTTCACTGAGGCTTGATTTTTTTAATACTTTGTTCCTGCTTCTCTTTGTCTTCCTTCGTCTTTATGTTTGTCTGTATGCCAAATTTGTGAGTGATTCTTCAACATCTCCCCCTCAATCACTAATTTGCATTCTCTGATCTTTCATATATTCTTCTTTTCTTTTATACCTGCCATTTCTTTGAATCTACTCATCTTTACTCCATCTAAGCTCTTTGTCAGAATATCTGCAATCTGATCTTTTGTAGGAGTGAATACCAATTCAATCTCCTCCTCCATTACCTTTTCCCTCAGGAAATGATATTGAATCTCTATGTATTTTGTTCTTGCATGAAATACTGGATTTGTTGCAAGATATAACGAACTCATATTATCTCCATGTATGATAGGTATACCTTGATCAATACCCATGCTTTTGAACAAGATCTGCATCCATATCACTTCTTTAGCTACTTCCACAAGTCCTTTATATTCTGCTTCTGTTGACGATAAAGCCACTGTATGCTACTTCTTTGAACACCAGCTTACAAGCTTATCTCCTAGGTATATCATATACCCATGTGTTGACCTTCTATCATCTTGACTTCCTGCCCAGTCTGAGTCACTGTATGCTCTCAGCTATATATCTGACGTATAAGGATTATATAATCCTTCTTTTATAGTTCTTTTAATATATCTAAGAACTCTTTGTCCTGCAATCCAATGTTGATCCTTTGGACAATGCATGAACTG
The DNA here is from genome assembly GCA_020310875.1 of Ceratopteris richardii. Lineage (NCBI taxonomy): Eukaryota > Viridiplantae > Streptophyta > Polypodiopsida > Polypodiales > Pteridaceae > Ceratopteris > Ceratopteris richardii. The sequence continues at coordinate 129,219,125 of CM035416.1, read as the reverse complement.
TGAGAGAACTCCCACTACATAACTGAGATCTAGTCTTGTTAGTGTAGCATAGATTAAGCTTCCTACTAACGATTGATACTTCCTCATATCTTTAAACTCTACACCACCATATTTGCTGAGTTTATGATTTACTTCAAGCGGTGTTGAAGCTTCTCTGCAATTCTCCATGTTAAACTTCTTTAGTAAATTTAGGAGATACCTTTCTTGCGAAACATATATACCATGATCTGTATATGTAACTTCCATTCCAAGAAAGTATGATAACTTTCCTAGATCACTGATCTTGAACTCTTTTTCAAGCAATCTCTTTACCTCTTTGATTCCTTCATCTGAGGTTCCTGTGATTATTATGTCATCTACATAAATACAAATGTAGATCATACCTTCATCTGTTTTCTTGATCAGTAGACTTGCATCTGCCTTTGAGCTTTGGTATCCAAGGTCATTGAGATACTTCACAAGTCTGTAATTCCAAGCTCTTGGAGCTTGCTTCAATCCATAGAGAGCTCTTCTTAATCTGCAAACATAGTTTGGGTAATTGGAACTTACGAAACCTTCAAGTTGTTCCATGTAAACTTCATCTGATATGTATCCATTCAGAAATGCATTCTTGATATCTAGCTGACTTAGCTTCCATCCTTTTGATGTTACTATAGCAATCAATGTCCTTATGGTTGACAGCTTTGCCACCGGACTAAACGTCTCATCATAATCTATGCCATATGTCTGAGCATAGCCTTTGACTACCAGTCTAGCTTTGTATCTAGCTATCCTTCCATCTGCAAGCTCCTTGACTTTGTAAACCCATTTGTTTCCAATCACTTTCTTACCATTTGGTTTTGGAACAAGTTCCCAAGTCTTGTTCTCTTCAAGAGCATTAAACTCCTCCTTCATTGCTTCTTCCCATTTTTCCTTACCTTTTGCTTCACTATAATTCTGAAGTTCTTCATCTTCCTTCACTAAGTAAGCATAGTTTTTCTGAGTCAAATAAGAAGTGTCATAGGAATACCTTGTTGGTTGTTTCCTTACTCTGTTTGACCTTCTTAGCTCATATTCTCCATGTGTATCTGAGTACACATCTTCATCAAATCTTAGTCCATCTTCGTTTCTCATATCTGATCCGATCCTGGACGTACTTGCCTGCATATGATCTTCATCACCATTTACCTGCATCTGTGATTTACCTTTTTCTTTCCTTCTTATCTCTTCTTCAAGTGTTTCAACACTATGTTCTTTATCTGTATACCAGGTCTTTCCTTCATCAAATGTCACATCTCTAGAAACAATAAACTGTTTGGTTAGAGGACTCCATAACGTGTCAATAGGTGGTCCATACTAGACTCAGAGCTTATTTTCCCTCTAAGGCCTATTCAAGAAATTTGGGAATTATTCAAGTCCCATTTATATTACTTACTATCTTAGCTTCTAAGTTTAAGCCCAACCTTGATACCCCATTGATAATACAATTATCCTTAATATTAAAGTGTCAATTTATTATAATCCAATCAAGAGATAGTAATATGTTGTAGTGTGTGAATGAGTCAAAATGTAAAACATTGGGACACAAAAAACTATCTCAAAATCTTGTGTAATTCCCATTTTTCCTGAATAGGCCTTCTCTTCCCTTCATTTGATCTGAGCACAGCCGGCTTTCTCTTTCTCTGATCCAGAGTGCACAACAACCCTTCGGCTCTTCAGCTAGCTACGGACCCTCGCAAAAAACTCTTCGTGCAAAATAATGGGCCATAACCCCTTCTCTGTTGTTCTCTGACAGAGAGTGAGCACCAGCCGCCTTTCCTCCCCCTGTACCTGTCGACGCGTGTGTTTTGAAGGGCATTTCATCCCTGCTACATCTCCTGACATGCAAGCCAGGGCAGGCCGCCCCTGAAGGAGTCCTTAATCTCCCTTGTTCTATTGAGATATTCCCGTTTTAAAACATCAAGACGGAACTTTGGCCCTTCTCAAGTGTCCGATTTCAACAACCTCAAAACCATAAAAAATGGCTACCACATTAAAATGAAACCTTTTTCCTCACATGATTTCCATCATTCAAGCACAGAAATTCACTCCCATTTATTCCAAAGCAACTGCAACTACTGGCAGAAGGGGAAATACAACTTCATTTGCATCCACTATGAGGCTTAAGGCGCTTCAAACTGTCAGGATAGATTCACTTGGTGGAATATTTAAGTTCAGTTGGACCTCTTTCATCATCCATCATATTCTCCATACAGATAGCTCGGCTTTCCATTCCCTCAGAAAGGTCCTCGATGAATACATGCTTACGAGACGATGGTGTTTGGCTCCTTAAATCAGCTGCTAGGTTTAGTCTTTTGCAGTCCATGTCTCTTCCACATCGTATAGTCCATCATATACATAGACTTGACCAGTAGGACTGTACATATCCTTCCAACATTGAAGCACTATCACTAGTGTCTAGAATTTTCTGCTTCCATCCATTGCCAATGCACTCAAAGTTGTAGTCCACTCCTCCCTCCATGAGACCGAGGCTAGCTTTACTATCATCTAAGTCAATACCAACGATCCATCAAGGCCCTTCGAAAAACACCTGAATCCATCATACACTATGCAAAAAGGAAGCTTGTTAGTGCACAAAAACAAGCACTTATATGGCTAACATACTCCCCCCTTCTGCTTGCAAAGTCGTCCTCGACGAGCGATATGCTACCTGCACTCAAGCCGAGGATTAGCTTTCTTCAAAAACATCTAACCCGCTTATCATCAATGATACACTTTCACATTTATATGGAGCATTCCCCTGTTCACTCACTCACCTCATCTATGTTTTTCCATGTCCAAGCACATACCATTATGCACACACATATCCACATCATGAATGCACATTGTCACTCGTGCTCACCGATCTCTCCATGCATTCCAAGAAACACATATGTCAACCACATTCATTTCCATGTCCTCATGCAATCACCTTTTACTTCTTCTCTATCTCACATCTTCTCTTCATCATGCCACATGCAAGTTTATGCAAGACACACATATGCAAGTTTATGCAAGACACATATGCAAGACACATACCATGTCCTCAACCATTTCCATATACTTATGCTCCCTTCACCAACCTATTTTCAAACACAGAATCACAAGAACCATGCTTACATCCTTGTTACCACTTCGTTGACTCGATCGCTTCATATCTTACTTACCATCCATGCACTCTTTCCTTTAGCCCTTCACCTATGTTCCTGCACTATCCATCAAAACAAAGTCCAACCAACACAAAAAAAATTACCATGTATAAACATACCTGATAGACTCCCTCTTTTCCATTGCACCTGTTAACTCACACATCTCAACAAAAAGTGTAAGTACCAAAAAGATGTATCAAAACCAAAATCATCATGTATAATCCGCATGCATATAGGCATCTTCCCTAACTAATCATACGCAAACGAGACGAAGTCCGAAACAAAATCGAACTCGCGCAATCAAAAAGAGACCATCTCCAAAAAATAGAACATGATCCAAGTGAAAGAATCAGAGTGGTATACCTCATCGCCGTCTTCAGAAAGAACCTCTTGACAAGAATAGGAAAGCCAAATACAATGAGCAGGTAGCAAACAAGTCAAATACACATGTGAATACCGGTCCTCGTTGGCGTCGACGTTAGGCAGATCGATCTATCAGCAATCACAAAAAGATCACAAAAACATATACATGCATGGCACACCCATCCGGACGATCATCGTCCTCCTCCTTTCTGTCTCTCCCCCTCAAGGATGGGAGCACAAAATCTTTCTTTTCTTTTTCTAATTTATATTTATTTACACACGAGTTGGCCTATGCGGCAACCGGATGCGACTCGTGGCCCTAACTGCCCGGCTAGGTTTGTTCCACCCATCTACCGGTACAGCATAGCGCGCAACAACATAGATACACGATGTATAAACACACACAGAAGGGCTTGCCCATAGTGAAGCCGAGTGTGGCTTGTGGTCTCGTCCGCCCGACCGAGATGGTTCCACTCACCTGTCGACCCACTATGGCGCAAAGCACCAAAACACACACAGACTCCAGCACCTATGGCGAAACTAGCATCGGTTCACAGTCCTAACTGCCCGACCAAGTGGACTCTGCTTGCCTACTAGCCTGGCATAGCGTGCTGGCACACGTATAGACATGATGTTTTTGCTTTTTATTTTTGTTTTGTATTTTTCTTCTCTTTTTTTTTTTGTTCCCCTCAAAAGAACCCTGAGAGTTAGGGAGAGGCAAAAAGGAGCGCTCCCCCACCTATCCCACACGGCAAGCATACAAACAACACAACCAAAATAGTCTCCTGATAGATCGATCTTCCTATTATCTTCGCTTCCTCAGACACGGCACTCAAATGGCATACCTGACTACATACAACCTGACTAACTGACACTTAGCTGTTCATCCCCTCGCGAGGTCTCTCTTCCAACGACTCTGCTGTAAGACCAACTCGAGACTCTCTTACCTAGCCATGTCCACCTCCCAGAAATCAATACTCTCTAAGAAGGCGAATCCGGCTCCGCCTCAGGAGCCTCGTCATCGTTGCCTATGACCAATTGGTCCGCCCAAACCCAAGTGATGTCGTTCTCTTCATTAGGGATTTCTCGTGAGGGATCAAAATAGTAATATCGTTCTCCGGCCCATCCCACGTTTTGGAGTAGATATCTCTCAAACCACGGGATGTGGAATATAATATCTAAACCTTGGTTTATAAAGCATACTAACCAATGAGCCTCCTCCACATCATACTCAGTCTCGAAGTCCTCGACCTCTATTCCCATGCGAGCAAATGTCTGATCCGAGAAGTACATTACCAAATCGTACAAATATATCTGAGTTATTTGATCCGCCATCTGTCGCTTGGCTTCTAACGGCTCCCTATATAATCCCTCATACAAGAACTTGGCTACATCGATAGCTCGATCGGTCTTCAAAGCCTTTGCTTCTACCCACTTGGTGACGTAATCTGTGCAGACCAAGATATATCTATTAGACCTACGTCCAGAAGGAGGATTAATGGGTCCCACAAAGTCAATTCCCCATTTCTCAAAAGGCTTAAGAGCTAGCACCGGGGTAAGAGGAGCTGCATGTACCAGTGTTGGCTTACCCATTCTTTGACATTTGTCACATTTCTTGCAATGATCTCAGAACTATAGTTACCTCTCCTTCCTCTAGACATTTTCGATAAATGCTTTCATGGACAAAATATCTATAGAGTTGTCCACCAATGACACTATGGTATTTTGCCAATGCTAATAGTTTTTTTTTGTCTCTTTTGCTCGCTCCAGGTGGGTACTTGGTTGTGCACAAGAAATTTACCAAATTGGCATACCAAGGTTCTTTGGCATCGACTTGAAATAGATGTCCATCAGGAGCATCGTCGGGCACACCCGAGATTGGCTCCTCATTAATAATTCGAGATAAATGGTCAGCAAGTATGTGGACTTTCCCTGGTTTAGTTACCACCGTGAATTCAAACTCTTGCAAGAGTAACATCCACCTCATCAACCGTCCTGCTAGCTCGGGTTTATTGATAATATACTTTAGAGCTTCATGGTCCACATAGAATGTAAAATGATTGCCCTTCAAATAGTGTCGATACTTATTCACCGCAAAAATCATCGAGAGGCACTCCTTTTTCGTAGTCGTGTAATTCCGCTCTGCACTATTCAAGTTCCGGCTCGCATAATAAATGGGGTGATCCAACTTCTTCTCGTCAGCTTGACATAGCACTGCTCCCACCGTAGTATGGGAAGCATACGTATGCACATGGAACTCTTTCGTCCAATCAGGTGCTACCAAGATCGACGCATTTATCAGTTTCTCTTTGAGAGATTCAAATGCAATCTAACACTCTATGGTCCATTAGTATTGCTGGTCTTTTCTTAGGAGGTTAGTCAACGGTGCGGCTATCGATGCAAAATTCAATATGAATCGCCGGTAATAGTTAGCATGTCCCAAGAAGCCTCTGAGTTGTCGCAGGTTCTGAGGAGGTGGAAGTCGTCCGATTTTTTCTACCTTATCCTTGTCAACGAAAATCCCTTTTTTGGAGATCACATGTCCCAAGAGCAAGCCCTTTTGTACTCCAAACATGCCTTTTTCCGGATTCAATGCGATGCCTTTTTCAATGCTTCTTTTCAAAATGGCTTCGATTCTTTCCGTCATATTTTCGTAGTCTCCTTGGATGGCAAAATCATCAAGGAATATTTCCATCCAGTCTTGTAAATAATCTTGGTATGTCGCGATCATTGCTCTCTAAAATGTAGCTGGCGCATTGCATAGCCTAAACGGCATGACTCGATAGGCATATGTTCCCCACTCTGTGGTGAAAGTAGTCTTCGGCTGATCTTCTTCATAGATCTGAATCTGATTGTACCCGCTGAAGCCGTCTAGAAAGGAGTACAATTTATGACCTGCCACCCGATCCAAAATTTCGTCCGTGAATGGCAACGGAAAGTGATCTTTCTTTGTTCGCTCATTCAACTTTTGATAGTCCATGCAAATGCGAATTGTGTTGTTCTTTTTCGGGACAACCACGATCACTGACATCCATTCGCTGAATGCAACAGGGTATATGAATCCTGCTTTCAATAACTTGGTCAATTCCAATTTGATCAAGTCCGAGTATGTTGGGTTTGTCCGTCTAAGCCTTTGACATATTGGCCTAGTCCCTTCTTCCAAGTCAATATAATGTTGACAAATCTGAGGATCGATCCCTCTCAGATCATTGTATGACCATGCAAAGGCCTTGCTGAAATTTTTGAGTACTGATTGGATGCTTTCTCGTACGCCATCTGGTAACTCTGATCCCATGCTTAGGAGTTTTTTTGGAAACACTTCCCACTTTTCCACTTGGTCTTCCCTCGAATATCCCTCACCTTTCGTTGTCACTTTGATCGGAATGTGTTCCCCAATCACACGTGCACGGCCGGCTAATAAATCATTGGACTTTTCCTTTTGGATTGGGTCCAATTTCTTCAACTCGGCCTTCGCGATCATTTCCCACACTTTGGTCTTGCCTCTCTCTCTATTTTCGATTCTCGGTCTCTCCTTTGGAGCTCCATCTCTAGCACTCTGATCCTTTCTCTACACTACTTTACTTCCTTTGACGAAACTAGTTCGAGCTCTGAATCTTCTTCTAAAGTCCCCTTCCCCTTGGACTTGGTAGCTTTGCTTTCCGCTATGTCTATACTCACCATATAACAGTCAAGTTCGCTCGTGCACGTTAGCCATCCTAGCAATTCTTGGTCGGACTCGTCCTTGTAGACTGTGGATCCTTATACTCTCCCATCTTTGCATTTTGGAATTTAAACAATTGCAAATTAAATCCATCTTGGAGGAGATCTTTGTGAGTCTCCGCGTGTAAGGAAAATCGTACCCGTGCCATTTCTTGCATGACCTTTTCCTTTGCTTTCCTCTCCATCTCTTTGATTGTCGCTGACTTCTTGCCGATCGAGCTTGGAGACACTTGAATTTGTATTCAATCAGTCTTTTGTCCGATTGTAATAAATCCAGTGCGCCAGTCATGCACACATTCGGCTTGCATAAGCCACAGCCATCCAGGTAGGATTGAGAAAGTGGCTTCTGAGGTTCTCGATCGAACTATCAAGTAATCCACGCTAAACTCCAATCCTCCCATGACTGTGCTCACATTCTTTAGAAGACTAGCCGGCTTCACTTGTGTCTGGTCTGCCATCCTTAGAAACACCGGAGTTTCTTCCATGTGGTTCAAGCCAAGAGCCTTCATCATATATTCAGTCATCAAATTGACAGCAACTCCACTATCCAATTGAGCACTTGGGACTGCATATCCCTTAATCTCGACTATCATAGCTGGAGCTGTCGAGTCAATTTGCATTATAACACTCTGAATAAGACCTTGGACGTCTTTTTCTTTCTCCTTCTTATCCCGAGTTTTCCTTGGTTTCTTGATATATTTGTTGTAAAATTGCTTCATATGTGTCGGAGAACATTTCAACAAGGTGCCAATGTCCAACGTGACTTCTATTCCAGCCAACAATGTCACGATATCAACTTCTTCTAAGGTTTGCTTGTCCTTTCGACATTTCAGAGCCTTCAACCTTTCAGGGAATGGAGCAACGCCTGGCACGAACTTCTTTGCCACTGGTGGAAGTATCTCCACTTCGTCTCTTTCTTCCAGTTCTACTTGCTCCAGAGTTCCTTCTGCTCTTTCCTCTACTTCACTATACTCAGATGCCCTCCCCTTGCTCGCATTTTCAGTTCTTTTCTCCACATCCTTTTTCAAATATTATTGTGTCTGAGGTGCCACAGTTGGCTCTTTCCATGCACCCTTGCCATGGTTAGCCTCTACGAAGTGCATTGATCAACTAGATCCCTCTTGAGGATTTGGCATCCTAAAAACCACTCCAATAGTGGGGACTTGCTCTTGTGCTCTAGGAGTGGGATATGTCTGAGTATCCACGTAATTGGAAGATTCAGCTCTTTCTTTCCCCTTTTCAGTGTCAGCTTTCTTTTTTGGGCAATCTTTATCAAAATGGCCCTCTCCACTGCAATACCTACACATCGGAGTATAGTCGATGGGTTTCTTTTCGTTTGGACATCTAGCTTGAGTATGCCACAATCCATGGCATCTCCAACACTGGATTGGACCAATCCTCCTTTGATCACGTGCAACTCCTCTCTGATATCCTCCTCCCTCACCTTGGACACCATCTCCATAAGCCTGTCTGTTTCCCCAACGGGGTGTAGGTGGAATGCCTTGTGCAGGCAACCCCACGTAAGCATGTTCCCTTGTATTTACTGATTGCGTGGTTCAGCTTTCATAACCTATTTTATGATGACACCAATCCTCTGTATGATTTGTCCTACCACAGAAGGTGCAAAGCATCCTAGGTGGCGGTTTGTTAGCTAAAAAGTTTGTAATCTTTATGCACTAACATGTTCCATTTTGGAGAGTATTTGTTTGAATATAGGTGTTTTGCAAGGAAGAGTTGATGGTTGGTAGTATTAAGGTCCAATCAAATGTGGATGCATGGATCAAGAGCAGTATGGGTGGAACTATGTATGGTTTTCATTGGATGGGGATAGATTATCACTCCAAAGAATTGGTTACAATATTCTTGCAAAGGCACATCGAAGGCTCAGAAGAAAAAAATGATAGCAATTTTAAACAAGCATATGATGTTCGACTCTATTTTGGTGTGAATGATACCCTTCAAGAATATGACATGGGGAAGAAGTTCGAGCATGCTTAGGAATCATTCCAATTCGATTCTCTATCCATATCTGCAGCTACTTTCGTTCCTATTCTAGATGTTTGGTGGCTCTTGTGAGAGGGGAGCATTGAAGAAAAAAGGGTCAAACCTGCAGCAACAACGGATTCTTTAACCATAACCATGGCTGACAACAGTGAAGTCAGAAAAACGAGGAAACAGAAAAGGTGGGGGGAGGAACGTTATCATCATGGCGGGAGTAGTCATGAAGGGTTCTCATGCGGTTGAAATGTTGGACTTTATCGTTTAGGGGGTGGTCTTATGCTCTGTACCTTATTGTCTTATCATGTGAATGGCAGGAAGGAGCGGGGGGTCATCACAAAAAGGGGGGGAATTATTTGGCTTGCGTGTTGGATATATACCCATACACGTCTACTAAGGGGGGGGGGGGTGGACATGAAGATGATTGCTCTCGGTCACCTAATGGAATTCTGATGCAGAGTGAAGGGCTGTTCCAACGGATTCTTCCTATTCCAGTAGCACGAATGCCTGTGGCATAGAAGCAAGAGGGGGTTTCTTGGTTAACCTCAAATGGGGTTGATATATAGTCTGCGGAAGAGCATGGAAGCCTATAATGTGGACTAGGGAAAGCAGACATGGTCATAGTCTCATTCTCAAAGTGCACTAGATGTTTGGATGACTGTTCAACGTAGATGCCTGAAGCGACATTGATGAGCTATGAAGTTTCTCATTGACAGTCCTACAACTTGGCCTTACTTTGACACTCGTAAGTTAGCGACTTCATTTACTCTTTAACCTTTGCAAATCTATTGTGTGGTACAGTAAAGTGTTTGATCTGCGGTGAATGAAAGTACACTGTAACCATAGTATCTGAGGTCTGGATTACTGTTAAAGCAACCGATGTATGTACTAAATATGGTAGCACATCTCATCATGTGAATTCGATTTTGATTTGGCTCTTTGTCGAAAGTCCATCTGATGTCGTATGCATAAGTTTGACGCATGTAAGGATAGCATCTGTAAAGCCTGAAATGATTGCATATGAATTGTTTCATACACATCAAATATCATCAATGAAGAATCACTTACTACCGTCGGCTGAATCCAATGGTCCATGCAATTTTTTTTATGCACTTCTAGGCAGAGCGTTACCCACTATGAACGGTGTCATCTCTGTATATTGGAACTGCATGAAGGACATGTAGGATGTGTAGAATAGTGGTTGTTGAAAACCATATGCTCTAGAAAAATATTATTTGAGTTGAAATATTGGAGGACCATTCCTTAATCCTTGGACTTCATGCAAACGCACATAGTACCAAGGGATATGCTGTGAAATCAAACAGTTTACCCAATGTAAAAGGAAAGAAAGGAGGGGGGGATTGATTTAGAAAAGTAAGCGAGCAGTAACAAGGAAGATATGTCATGATGGGTATTCATGGATTAGAAGGTCATTGTCATGGACACGTATGGGGTTTCTGTACCTTGTGAATGTTTGGATTGCATTTGACATGTTTTTTGCTGAACTTGAAGAGGGAGAAGTGCCCATCGAGAGGAAAACTGAGATTTTCTACTCGATCAGTCCAATAACCATTTTCGGATCTTGTGGTTTTTGGGTGAGTCCTTCCACCTTGCTCAGTGAGCACAGAGCAGGTGAGTGAAGAATCTCTGAAAATCATCTTTGGCTGGGGACTGTAATCATCAGCATAGTCAGGTCACAAAGAAGATGCATGCCAAGTTGAGAGAATGTATTTCAGGTGTTTCCACCTCCAGTGCGGTCTCTAATCAGAGATAAGCACATCGTTCATTTTCTACTGAAGTCATATCAAGTCAAGGGATGCAAAGTTGTTCTCTAACAAGATAAGACATGTAATTTCATTTCAATATGCCCTGCATTGTGTAATAGCTACGACTCTTGCATTCCAGCAATGTAAAGACAAGGGAATCTAAAATTTTGTTGCCATTGATTTACTATGTGAATGAGTATATGCTTTACTCTTTACTACAGTAAGAAGGCTAATCACATAGCAGAAGGCTAAGAAATTTTTTGATTTGATAATTGTTAGCTCCGAAAATGGTTGATTTTTATGCACTAATGTGGTTCTATTTGGGAGCAAAATACGCTTGATTTCAGGTACTTGAAGCATGAATTTGATAATTGATGAGAAGCATGTGGAGATATTGATTGCAGGGATGTGGAGAAAAGGGATTGAGCATGGACAAGCCTCCTAAGAACATAGGAAATACTGACATGCAGAGGAAATTAGAAGCGGCTTTGTTTCAGGGGGGGCTCTCCCTCCTATGGAAGGGGGACTCTCTCTCACACTATGCAGGGAGAATGGTCTCCACAATTTCTGTCGTTTTCGACCAACGTCAACTGATTATTGTATTGTTGGTTCTGCTGCTCTTTACTCCTCCTTGTTGTAGTGTAAGAGGGTGTGGTGTTTTCTCTATCAAAAAATAACAGTCCTGCCAAGGGGAGGGTGGCTTCGTTTTTGAGCATTGAAGGGTATCCAATGTGGGAGCGACTCTCCTTCGTGGGTTGATTTCTTTGCTCTCCTCGGTCGGCACAGAAGAGGAGGATCGGGGTCCTTTCAGAGGTGTGCTGGGGGGTCTTCATGGAGGATAGAAAAGCACTTGGAGGGCTTGCTGGAGAACTCGCCACAAAATAGAGGAGGGAAACTCTTGTTGTGGGGTTTTTTGTTTTTTGTGTGTAGGTATCCAAAATACTTACCTCACAGAATTAGCTAGAAGAGCACGTATAAATATCGAGCTTTAAGATAAAATGCCCCATAGAAATCCAGTTCAGTGTCTTCATGCTTTCTTATCTGACAAAGTTATGTGTGAATGATTGAACATATGAGTGCTTTACACACAGGAAGACGCCTGTAAAGAAAGAGAAGGGATATGTATAAGAGTAGTCAAAGTTGTATCCTGTGACTGGATGCACTACAACGTAGCCAAGCATTTAATGTAAAATCTGCGCATATGGCACGCTGCAATGGTGCCCAGCGGCAAGTCGCCTTCTCACGCAGGGCTTTCGTGTGTGATATTCAATTACATCCGATTGCTAATCCACGCAGGGATTATGTATATGAAGGTCGATTTTGATTCTCTCGGTAATGTGAAATATAGCTTGAAGTATCATGACATTAGCACGATATGTACAGAATTTAGCACATTTTTGGACGTGAGAGGAAATGATTATCCAATTCATAATGGCTCTCGAACATCTTTTTTCCCCTTCAAGGGCAAAAACCTTAACCTTAATTTTATTGCAGTTGTCCGAATTCTCTTGTTTATGATGTTTAAGATCAGCACTGATTTCATGATGTCACAATCTGAGTTTCCTGTAGACAGAGATTTACTTGTTGACTAATCTAAGCTTCCTCTAGGCAGAGATTTACTTCGTGACTGCTTCCTCTAATGTTCATGGTAGCAGAGATTGAACCCCTGCTCCGTCTCTAGAGGCAAAGGCTTAAACCACTCGAAGTAGAGCGCCATGAGACAATGTCCATGCCTTTTGTATGTCATTCGTTGGACAAATTGTACAAAATATGTGCGTGTGAATGACCGAAGATCTCGCAGGCTAATAATTGAATTCTAAGGGGGCTGCTATAAGCGTTCATGTAGATCCACTTCACTTGGAGCCAATTAATAGCTATCATCGATGTGTTTGTGTGTGTGAATGTGCGTGTTTGTCTGTGTATTAGAGAAAGAGAGAGAGAGAGGCTAAGAGCAAGAGTAAGAGAGAAGAGGGGAATCGAGAATTAAGTAGTACGGAAGTATGTGAGCAAGAAGACACTTGGGTGTACATCCACATACAATTTAGTGATTTGAAGGAAGGTAAGTGAAGTAATTTTGGGAAGTTGGAGCAAAACATAAGCGCGTATATGCATCTTTCCCTTAGACTGAGAGTGTAAACATTTTGGTGCGTCTGCCGGGAAACATATGAGCTAGTGCATAGGCATAGGAAGAATCCATTGCAAGATAATTGTGGGCTCTAGGTAATCCAAGTAGACCGATTGCGAGGGGTTTGAGCAAAATAAAGGCTTTCACAATCATCTTTTCCTTGGGCATTAGAACCAAACAATAACCTACCTATTTGTTGCTAGTCCTTGTATCATGTTTTGAACTCGAGAGAGGCAACCGGTAAAGTTGGATCGCTATTTGCATATGTATTCGGGTTTCCATTCCCCTCTCCTCTATAGATACATTCCCCTGCAATTGTGGACTTAGAATGAGAAAAATCAACATAGTTCGAGAAGCTTGAACAAAACATACTCGTGTATAAGCATCTTTCCCATGGGGTATAGTGCAATCATTTTGGTGCGTCTGCTGGGAAAGCTTGGCACGTCTCTATAAGAGAGTGCCATAGGTTCGCCTAGCGCCACATGTTGGCCGAGCTTGCGGACTCCGGATCTAGCACATGAGCAAGGGGAGCTCATCCTCAGGAGCAACACAAACGCAAAGAGAGGAACGCGCTCAGAGAAGAGCCCTTGAAAGAGAAAGGAAAAGATGGGAGTTGCAAGGTGAGTCGACCTCGACTAGCTCAAAGAAATCTGCTAAAAACGTGTACTCTCGTAGGAGAGTCGCGAATCAAGTGCAAAAGTTTGAAGGAGGGATCCTGAGGCCGCGTGCACTAAATTTCTGGGATCGAAGTGATATTGATGTCACACCTCTGTTTGAAATGGGTCAGCGGATTTCAGTTCATTTGGGGGACTTTACCAAGTTCTCAGGTGCTTGGGACGAGGATCCAGATAGTTTTATCCAGCTGTTTGAGGTTACTTGTGAGGCCAATGAGGTAGTTGATCAGGGTCAAAGGTTGAGGATTTTTCCGGCTATTCTCCGTGATGAGGCAGCCAATTGGTATGGGAATCTGACACCACAAGAGCGTGGAACTTATCAGATGCTCAAGGAAGCCTTCTTGGCAAAGTTTCGACGACAAGGCTTCCAAGATAGATTGGCCCAACAGATGGATTATTTGCGACAGGGAGTCAATGAGAGCATTGATAAATACATTCAGAGAATGGAAACCTTGGTAAGAAAAATGGGGGCGAATGCCTCGAATGATGAGACATTGAAGAGAAGATTCATTGCCGGATTGAGAGATCCTACAGCTCAACATCACATTAGCCTGACAAGACCGGCAACTTTAATAGATGCTAAGGAACAAGCAAGGCTTTGGGAGGAAGTACAATTATGTCAACAAAGGAAGATTGAGCTCTTATACGAGCCAATGGGAGGCCCAGGAAATATACCGATGAAAGATCCTGGCCAAGGAAGTCCCGCATTGACGACCCCAGCTTTTGTAGCTACCACTAGCACGCCATGCGAGGTAAAGCCTGCGCTAACTGAAGAACGAATATTGGAGTTGGTCACACAAGCTATAAAAGCTGCCACAATGACCTAGGAAACATACACAGTAAAACCAGAGGTAACTACAAATCCCAACCAAGTGTTAAGATCGAATACATGGTGTGGAAAGTGCCATGGTTACGGCCATTTGGCTTCAGAATGCCCTACAGTCTCAAGATTATTCACAGATAGATCACCACCTAGAATGCGTTGCACTTTTTGCGGAAGGACCAATCACACGGAAGACCAATGTTACAACAAGAGGGCCTATGAAGAGCGGACCATGAAATCGGGAGATACAAGAGAACGGTCCTACACGGGATTGCCTGCTCAAAGTGTCCTGCCTACATCTTGTTGGGAAAATAGACAAACTTATGGATATGGTGCTCAGGGTCAAGGAGGAGACTATCTGAGAGGAGTCGCACGTGATCAAAGGAGAGATGGTCCAATCCAGTGCTAGAGATGCCATGGCTTTGGCCATACTCAATCTAGATGTCCAAACGAAAAGAAACCAGTTGATTATACCCCACTATGTAGGTACTGTAGTGGAGAGGACAACTTTGATGAAGATTGTCCAAAACGAAGAGCTTCCACTGGCAAGGAAAAAGGACCAGTAGGGTCCTCGAATTATGTTGATACTCAGATGCATTCCACAACGAGAGCTCAAGAGCACATTCCTACGATCGGAGTAGTGTTCAAGACACCGAACCCTCAAGAAGGCTCTAGCTCGTCAATGCACTTTGTGGATGCTACCAAGCGAAGAAACCGCATAAAGAGCCAACTGTGGCGGTAGTCACAAGAACTCAAGAGTATTTGAAGAAAAATCCAGAAGGTGAAAGCGGAAAAGCAAGCCAAGATAAGATACCCGAACATGAAGAGGTAGAAAACCAAGTTGGAGGATTTGATGAGCAGCAAGAGTTTGAGGATGGGGAAGAGATTGAGATCCTTCCACCAGTGACCAAGGAGTTTGTGCCAGGCATAGCACCATTCCCTGAAAGATTAAGGGCTCCAAAATGTAGGAAGGAAAGACAAAGTTTGGAGGAAGTGGACATCGTAAAGCTGCTCGCTGATATGGAAGTCACATTGGACATTGGCACATTGTTGAAATGTTCATGTTTTGCCCTATAACCCCAAGGAAAAGTACACTAAGGGGCGGCCATGGTGTGCTCAGATCATTTGAACCTAATCGACTTGTATTGTTTGAGCCTCAGTTGTACCCTTAATTTGACTATCTCCACACACTCGTACATGCGCACTTACCGTTCTTCCAAGCCCTCTCACTCTCATGTACTCGTCTACACACACATACATTCGACCGTTTCTTTCACCCTCTTACTTTCTCACGCTCTTTCATTATCCTCAACCACTTCCACACACACACCCCCGTCCCCCAAATAGTTCCATAAGCCGCAACCTTGGGAGCCATGCCTACTTCGCTTTCTCAATGTTACGTGCATACTTCTAGTTTAGGTCCATTCCCATGCATATTATGAGTGTTACTAACGATCAGGTTTATCCATTGATTAGCCCTCTAATATCTTCTCATTGGCCCAGGTGGGAGTCTCATATGCTTAGAACTCATAATATTGTTACGAATTTCAATGTTGGTCTCAAGAAGTGGCTTATTGACATCTGCAAAATCGGGGTAGGAAGAAGAAAATCATTTGGGAATGGGGTCCCTAGTTCTGCCGAATTCATCATTTCCCTATTAAACGATCAAGATGAGCATGCTTAAAAGGAAGAGGAAGAAGAATATTCCAAGCATTTCCTTATGGGTGGTTTTTGCGCATGCATCAAACGCAAACTCCTTATAATTTGGGAATAAGGATCTTCATAGTAAGCGAGGAGCATGTCCTTGCAAGACTAAGAGATAGCACTAAAACCCATTGAAGGCAGGATGACCCAATCTGCTTATCCTTGTGACGCCATAACTACGTTAGAAATCATTCGTGATGTGAAGAGATGCCAAACAAATGAGATCTTCAGCTAGTTAACGTTACAGACTCCAGGGCTCAAATGCTATGCTTCCCATTTTTAGCTACCGTAAATTTATTTTGGCGTTCCCTTCAAGTCATTCCTAATTTTCAACAGTCGCCCGACACTAATTGCCTTCATATCACCACTTTTCATCAAAATCTAACCCTCCGTTCCAAATCTCCCTGTTAATATGATCCCCTTGATTTATTTTGTTAACTATAAGAAATTCTCACAGCTGCCCCCCTCAAAACCATTCCCGATAGTGTTCAGACCCGTCCCTCTAAGTTTATCAGGTTGCAATAAGAAAAATATAAACTTCAACCGACTCAGCAAAACTGAAGAATGGATTGCATCCAAAAACATCCATTATAGTTGCCTTGCTTTCGAAACAAAAGATACAAAATTCAGCGAAATAGTTCAGTATTTTCACATGAGATAGTAATCCGTAATCGTTGCGAACAAATTCTATTCCATAGAAAACCCAACAGCAACTGTCAAACATTTATTGCCATTGTTAACAAAAAGTTAACTATTCCAGACGTTGAGCATCCCTTAACTTCTACACAATTCCATAGGCGTCACCCTCTCTTTATATCATTAGTTACATCCTTCATCTCCACCATGTACGATTAAAGCAGCAGTAATCAAGAACATACTTACCATACAAAGCAATGGACTCCATTACCGACATCTAGATAGAGGCCCTTCTCTCGAATCCCAAACTCCCAAGCAGAGCATATTTCTTCCTCGTGCGCAATAAATCTGTCTTTTTCCCAATGGTTGTCTTGCTTCCATGGCTAACAGTTTTATTGTCCATGTGCGAATTCTCAGCATACACAATAGCGGGGGTCCTGGGGCTGCACAAGTCTCAATACGCACACGCACCGCTCCCTGTCCTCTTTGGCCTGCAGCACAGCTCAGAGAAGAAGCTCTCCCATTGCAGCAGTCCTCCTCCTATTCGTCAGACCCCGGTCTTCCTCATGGTCATACCAGAAGGAAAGAAAAACCTTCCTCCACTCCACGTCCTCGAGAGATTCTGCAGATAAAAACGAGAGAGAGAGTTGGCGACAGCCCGCTGCCTCCTCTTATGCAGAAAAAACGAGCCCTCCCTCTCTTTTTCGTTTCTCTATCAGAGCCCCCTTAGGCGGCTGCCATAGTGGACCCCCCCTTTTATGGGTTGCCCCTTGTTCTTTTGCCCTTGATATGAAGTTCATTATCTTTTTGTATTGTCCCTTACTGACAACGGGTCCCAGTCTGCATCCATCTTCTAAAGGATTTGAGATTTTTATTGTTTTTGTCCATGCCACGAGTTCATCAAGGAACTTTGATGCACTGCTCTCCTGTACTAGAAGTCGAGAAGTTGCACTACAGATCTGACCATTTGTCCAAAAGCAACCAAACATCACCCACTCCACGGCTTTATTCGCATCCACATCATCAAATACAATAATCAGACTTTTCCCACCAAGCTCCATGGTAACGGCTTTGTGTTTTGGGCAGCTCCCATCATGACATGCCGGCCAGTTGTTGTACTGCCAGTAAAGGCTACCTTGTCACACATTTGCAACGCTCCTCATCTTTGGACCTCACAGCACCAGCCAACTCATACATGGAATCATTTGCTAGATCAATTGCTTCCTCCTCTTATAATGTCCTTGCCTGGTGGTTTTGGATCAGTTCTATGCTTGACTTCATTTCATGACCACAACACCCTTTGCGGACAACTCGTGACACATGTAAATAATGTATTGGATCACGATGTTGTTTACTCTGTACCACTTCCCGTTGTGAGCCCGGCTGAAATAAAAATATTTTCCTGCCAAATAGATTCACATTAGTGCATGAAACCCAACCCTTTTGTGAGCTAATAGTTCACCTGCATATAGGAGACAATTCTACAATGAATATATCAAGAAGCCGAGGAAAGCTCGAGATAAAAAGAGACAAGATAAAGATGTCCAAGGAATGATTCAAAGTATTACGACTCAAATTGATTCAAATGCTCCAGCTGTGACAGTCGAGATTAAAGGATATGCAGTCCCTGGGGCTCAGTTAGATAGTGGAGCCGCAGTCAACCTTATGACTGAGTACATGATGAAAGCTTTGGGCCTCAACCACATGGAAGAAACTCCGATGTCCTTGAGGATGGCAGATCAAACGCAAGTAAAGCCTGCAGGTCTTTTGAAGAATGTAAGCACTGTTGTGGGCGGTCTCGAATTTAAAGTTGATTATCTGATAGTAAACTTGGACGGCCATGGCTGGTGCAAGCCGAATATGTGCACGATTGGTGCACAGGATTTATCACAATTGGACCGAATGCTGATCGAATACAACTTCAAGTGTCCCCAAACTTGACCGGCACCATCAACTCTTCCTTGCAAAACACCAATATTCAAAAAAATACTCTCCAAAATGGAACATGTTAGTGCATAAAGATTACAAACTTTTCAGCTAACATACTCCCCTCTTCTTATTTGCGAAGTCGTCCTCGACGAGCCCTTCTTGCTGCAACATAATCCAATCAAATAAACATGTCAGTTTACAATTGGTTCACATACCTTTTCATCGAGCCATCATTCCCACTGGACCTGCACTCATTGAAGCTATTAGTGCTAAAAAAAAATCACTCATGAATACATACAATTCATTGGCTTACAAAATGATCAAAGAACATGCACATATATGCAACTCCATTTCCATCATGCATCAATTTTCATGCATTCCACTATCAAAATTGTCTCAACCAAAGTAACACATTCATATCTTTCCATGTTTCACACATGCAACTATCATTGCAAAAAACAGAAAAGAAAATACTGAAATAAACAACAACAACTGAAATGAATCCAACAGGAGATGCAACATACCCAAAATGCATACCCCTTTATTGCACCTACTATTCGCAATGTACAAATATTCCATGACCAGACACTCCCTAAGAATCCCCATCGTCCTCCTACAAAAGCCATCGAGACCCAAGTACAAGTCAAGACCTACATAAATAACCTTGGAGTGTCCCACACACTGGAAAACCCTCGGATAGAGCACACAAGTTATAAAGCAAAACCGTTGCATTACCTTGCTAAAGGTCTCATCCATAAGTACATAGATAGTATCCGTGCCTTTGAGACTGTTGATTCAGAGTGAGCTGATCTGTTGCAAGCCATCATATACCAATTACACAAGCAAATAACGTTCCCTTCCAGGCGATCATCGCCCTCTCCTCTCCCTCTCTCCCCCTCAGGAGTGGGGAATAATTTCATATGCAAATTTTATTTATATTCACACGTTAGCCTACGTTGACATTGGATGCGATTCGTGGCCCTGACCACCCGGTCAGGTTGATTCCACCCATCTACCAATGCAACGCAGTGCACAACACACAAACACATAACGAGAGACAAATAACATATATCAACTAGCCCATAACGAAGCTGGATGTGGCTCGTGGTCGTGACTACCCAGCCACGATGGCTCCACCTACCTACCAACCCGTTATGGTGCATAGCTAATCCACGAGCATATACATCCCAAGCCTATGGCGAAACTAGCTACGGCTCGTGGTCCTAACCACCCGGCTAGGATAACTCCCCCCACCTACTAGCCCACCATAGCGCGTTGGGTACAATCACAACAACACAATTTTTTTCTCTTTTTTTTTCATAGTTAATTAATCCACCCCAGTCCTGAGAATTAGGGAGAGGAAGAAAGGGGTTTTCCCCACTTTTCCCACACATGCATGCAAACATATACACTCTAGCCTTTGATAGATCAACCACCTCTTCACTCCATTCTCTCAATTACAAACACTACATATGTATTCATTGATTTGACTTTTCACTAGGTAACTACAACCGGCTATGCCTTGGTCCCTCATATACCTATCCTTAGATGATCTAGAATGTGGGTCTCTGGGATGTCTCATATAGCCTCACCTCGTACTCGTATCCCGATGACTTCCCTAGGGCGAGTCCGGCTCAACTTTAGGAGCTCCGTCATCGCTACCTATCGTTAATAGGTCTGCCCAAGCCCAAGTGATATCATTCTCTTCGTTAGGCATTTCCCTCGAAGGGTCGAAATAGTAATATCGATCCTCCACCCATCCTACATGTCGGATCAGGTATGTCTCAAACCACTCAATATGAAACATAATATCCAAACCCTGGTTTATGAAGCATACCAGCCAATGCGCTTCCTCCACATCATATTGGGTCTCAAAGTCGTCGACCTCTATGTCCATGCGGGCGAATGTTTGGTCCGAGAAATATATCCCCAGCTCGTACAAATAGAGTTGAGTTATTTGATCTACCATTTTGTTACTTAGCTCCTAACAGTCTCTGCGCAACACAAAAAATAATTAGAAGTCCAAAATTCTTGAACTACAAAGGGATAATATTATGACAACAAAAATCATAGCTAACATATGCGCATATATATATATATATATATATATATATATATATATATATATATATATATATATATATATATATATATATATATATATATATATATATATATATATATATATATATATATATATATATATATATATATATATATATATATTCTATGTACAAGGAGTCTACTACGTCCTTTGGCTTGGATCTCGTCTGGCTTCTCCCGTCCTAATGCTAGTTGAAATATGGTTTAACTCGAAGCGCGTTAACCTTCACGGGAGTACATTCTTCTCCTAAATCTTGAATTTGCATGGAACCATTGGAGTTGAGTTCCACCACTCTAAACGGCCCTGCCCATCTTGTCTGTAACTTCTCCGGGAATTTGTAATATTTGCTATCATAGACTAGCACCAAATCCCCTTCTTGAATCGCATAGGTCTTGAGATTCTTGCCGTGCCTCTCCTTACGTCTTCTCTGAATAGCTTCCAGACTTTGCTGTGCAATGAGTCTCTTTTCTTCTAGCTTGACCAGTTATATGTACCTCTCCTTCAATGACTCTTCTTCTCCCAGCTTGGCCTCAATGGCCACTCTTAATGTCGGCACTTCTTTTTCAATGGGAAAGATGGCTTCCTTGCCATATATTAGGGAGAACGGAGTGCTCTTAGTCGTCACTCGGTAGGATGTTCGATACGCTCACAAAGCTTCCAAAAGTCTCTCATCCCAGTCTCGCCTATGCACATCTACTGTCTTTGTCAAAATCTGTTCAAGAACCTTGTTGGTAACCTCCACTTGTCCATTCGCCCTCGGGTAATATGGAGTGCTTTTCCTATGTTTGATCTTATACAATTCCATTAATTCCTCGATTATTTTGTTGACAAAGTGTGTTCCTCTATCACTCACTATCTTCAACGGGCATCCGAATCGGGTGATAATTTGTTCATACAAAAATTTAGCTACATCAATAGCTCAGTCAGTCTTCAGAGCTTTGGCTTCTACCCACTTGGTAACATAGTCAGTGCAGACCAAGATATACCTATTGGATCTACGTCTTGAAGGAGGATCAATAGGCCCCACAAAATCAATTCCCCATTTTTCAAAAGGCTTAAGAGCCAGCACCGGCGTAAGAGGAGCTGCATGTGCTAATGTTGGTTTGCCCATTCTTTGGCATTTGTCGCATTTCTTGCAGTATGTGTGAGAGTCTTTGAACAACGTTGGCCAACAATACCCAGCCAATAAGATCTTTCTTGCCGTCAGCTCACCAGCAAAATGCCCATCGTAGGGTTCATCATGTAATGCCCTCAAAACTAGGGTTGCTTCTTCTTCCTCGAGACACCTCCGATAAATGCTTTCATGGACAAAATATCGATAGAGCTGCCCACCAGTGATGCTATGGTGTTTTGCCAGTGCTAATAGTTTTTGCTTCTCTCTCTTGCTTGCTCTCACAGGTAATTAGTGGTGCACAAGAAATTCACCAAGTTGGCATACCAAGGTACCTTAACATCAACCTGAAGTAGATGTCCATCAGGAGCATTGTCGGGCACACCAGAGATTGGCTCCTCATTAATAATTTGAGATAAATGGTTAGCCAATATGTGCGCTTTGCCTGGTTTGGTTACCACTGTGAACTGAAATTCTTGGAGGAGTAGCATCCACCTCATCAATCGCCCTGATAGCTCGGGTTTATTGATGATATACTTTAGGGCTTCGTGATCCACATAAAACGTGAAATGCTTTCCCATCAGATAGTGCCGATACTTGTTTACCGCAAAGATCATCGAGAGGCATTCCTTCTCTATAGTTCTGTAGTTCCTCTCAGTGTTATTCAAGTTTCGACTTGCGTAATAAATAGGGTGGTCCAACTTCTTTTCATCGGTTTGGCATAGCACTGCTCCAACCGCAATATGAGAAGCATCTATATGCACATGAAATTCTCTCGTCCAGTCAGGTGCTACTAAAATTGGTGCATTTATCAATTTCTCTTTGATCAAATCGAATGCAGCTTGACACTGTCCAGTCCATTGATATTGTTGGTCTGTCCTCAAAAGGTTCTTCAGTGGTGCTGCTATTGATGCAAAATTTAATATAAATCGTCGATAATAATTAGCATGTCCCAAGAATCCTCTGAGTTGCCGCAAGTTTTGAGGAGGTGGAAGTTGTCCAATTTTTTTCTACTTTATCCTCGTCAACTGCGATCCCTTTTTCGGAAATAACATGTCCCAAGAGCAATCCTCTTCGTACTCCAAACGTACACTTTTTAGGATTTAATGTGATGCCTTTTTCAATGCTTCTTCTTAAAATAGCTTCGATCCTCTCCATCATGTTTTCATCATTGCCTCTGATTGCAAAGTCATCGAGGAATATCTCCATCCAATCCTGCAAATAGTCTTGATATGCAGCTATCATTGCCCTCTAGAATGTAGCCCGTGCATTGCATAATCCAAATGGCATCACACGATATGCATACGTACCCCAATCTGTCGTGAAAGTAGTTTTTGGTTGATCCTCTTCATGGATTTGGACTTGATTGTATCCGCTGAAGCCATCTAGAAAGGAGTACAATTTATGGCCAGCCACTCTGTCCAAAATTTGGTCTGTAAATGGTAAAGGAAAGTGGTCCTTCTTCATTCTCTCGTTCAATTTCCGATAGTCAATGTTGGGGCTTCACTCACTAATTAGGCATGGATATATGAAGATATATGAAGACATATGAAGACATATGATGGAGGAAAGAAGAAGTGAAGAAAAGACTTACAGAAAATCAAGCCTAAGTGAAGGGACAATTTCACTATTGTAAATTAGTGCAAAATTAGAGTCTAGATTTGTATTTGATCTTTAGAACTTACGAGTTCAAGTCTAGAAGGATGTAAACTTTAGGTATATAAGTTAATTTGAGTCAGAAACATGTATGAGAGAACTCAATTTTGTAATCTGAGTGAGTAGAGAAAAGTCGTGTCTTTTCTGAGAGAGATGGTGAGAGAAAACTTCTGAGTCTGAGAGAGTTTTCCATGGCTATGAGCAAAATTAGGCCAAGCCATTTTGTACACATCTTCTCTGATAATCAACACATGTTTGTGTAGAAGGATTGAGTCTAATTTCTCTTGTACATTGAGTTCTAAGTCATTTCATATGACTGTGTAAGGTAGTTGACAGTTACGACTTTTCTGGCGCACATTTGACTGATCTTCTTAAGGTCAGATCTCGAAGCACAGTGTAAAGTTTTTTGTAAGTGATAGCTCGTTGGAAAGCTATTATCCTCAACTACATTTGGTCAAAAGATCTTTGAGAAACGGGACGCGTACTCAGAGAAATCAGCTTAAGAGTGGAGGTATGTCAAATCGATGAAGTAAACTTTCAGTTTTCAGACATAGTGAAAAGTTGAAGCTACATAAGAAGATTTTGAAGTTATTACTTGAAAGTTTTGGTTATTATATGTTGCTTAACATTAGCAAGAACATTCTTTAGCAAGTGATCAAAAGATTTTGCAAAGATTGAGCTAATACAGGTCAGATTGAAGGATTGAAGAAAAGGCGCAGATTTCTGTGAAGTGAAATTTTGATTTTCACTAAGTTCAGAGATGAAAACTCATAATGTGAGTGTTGCTAAGCTAATGGTGGTTATGGAGGTCTTCTAATACCACATTAGTTTAGTTCTTGTGGTGTTTTACACACCAACAAGTGGTATCAGAGCAGATAAGGTCCTCGAGAAGTAAAGGAGAGCAGATACAAGAAGATTTGAAGAGTTTTTTATCAAAGAAGGAGGAAGCTGAGGTGTTCAACAACCAAAAGTCATCAGAAGAGTATTTCGAAGTTGCTCCCAAGAGTAAAGGTCTACAAAAGGTATCATTCTTTAACCTTACACTTACAGGTTGAAGCAGAAGCAAGGATACCATGGCAGATCATGTGTCTATTGACAAATTGGACAGAGATAACTATCCTGCTTGGGTAATGAGGATGGAGGCCTTACTTATGAGTAAGGACTTAATGGTATATGTGACAGGTGAAGAGGAGAAGCCTAAATTTGAAGATGAAAGTCATCCAAGGAAGGAAGAGCTAGAAGTTTTGAAGCTATGGCAGAAGAGAGATGCAAGTGCAAGAGCTTATATATACAACACTATTACAGATCACTTGTTGCCACATATCAGAGGTTTAGAAACAGCTGAAGATATTTGGAATGCTTTGGAAGACCACTTCCAAAACACTACTAAAGCTAGGAAAGCTAGCTTATGGTCAGAGTTCACCACATTCAAGAAAAAACAAAATCAAAGCATTAGTGATTATGTCACTAAGATGAAGGACTTGGCAGATAGCCTTGGATCTATTGATGAGGATATTGAAGATCATAGGTTGATAGCTCAATTACTTGCAGGATTAAGAGGTGATGAAAGGTGGAAGCCTTTTGTACTTTCAACAGAACTCTCATTAAACCATTATGTGCCAGAATTGAATCAATTACTTGGATTGATGCTCACATTTGAGCAAGACTTAAAGTCAGATGGGGACAAAGGTCAAAGTTCTGCAATGTATGTGAAGAACAAAAAGAAAGGAGATAAAGGCAAAGCAAAGGATGAAGAGGAGTCAACAACTCAAGCAAATTATGCAAGAGGAAGAGGTTTTGGCAGAGGTAAAGGTCGAGGTAATGGAAGAGGTAGAGGTAATCAGAACAATAACAAGAAGACATGTTGGATTTGTGGATTGAGTAATCATCTAGCATATGATTGTTGGCACAATCAACAAGGAGCAAGCCAAAATCAGAACAACAATGGCAGAGGAAGAGGTGGAAGGTTTCAGAATCAATTTCAAAGAGGAAGACATAATCCAAGAGGAAGTTATGGAAGAGGTGGTGGAAGAATTTGGAATCAGAACCAATCATACAACACCACATATTATAATTATGCAAATGATACACAGAATGACAACCATACAACATTGATGATGAATTCAATAAGTTCATCAGAGAAGGAGGATCTCAAGGTATTCTATATTGACTCTGGTTGTTCAAATCATTTATCAGGTAATATAGAATTATTGTCAGAATTGGAAGAAGGAAATTCAAGTCATACAGTACAAACAGGTGACAATACAAAGCATAATGTGCATTCAATTGGAAAAGTGAAGTGCAGGAGTGGAGCTGATTTATTAACAAATGTTTTGTATGTTCCAACAATACCAAAGAATCTGATTAGTGTTGGACAAATAGTGGAAAAAGGTTTTCAAGTCAGATTTACAAATGAAGGGGTATTTGTTGAAGATCCAGAGGATGCATACAAACCCATTGTTTGTGGTAAGAAGGAAGGTAGACTTTTTACTCTCAAAGTACAAGGAAATGTTGGTCAAGCCCTAATCACACATGGTGATGAAGTAATTACAGAGTTAGATCTTTGGCATAAGAGATTGGGACACTTCAATGAAAGAGGAATCAAAACTATGGTGGAGAACCAATCTGTATTGGGACTACCAAATGTGAAGAATCAACATATGATATACAAGTGTGAAGCTTGTCAGATGGGAAAAGCTCATAGACAACCATTTCAGAAGAAAGGTTTCAAGCATGATGGTTTGCTTGAACTCATACATACAGATGTATGGGGACCAACAAAAGAAGGTTCAATAAATGGATCTAGGTATTATGTTTTGTTTATTGATGATGCTACAAGGTGGATAACCCTTTATGTTCTAAAGGAAAGATCAGAAGTCTTTGGAGCCTTCAAACATTTTCATGCTTATGCAGAAAGAGTTACAGGTCACAAACTCAAGAGGCTAAGGTCTGATGGAGGGGGAGAATACTTCTCCCAAGAATTTAATGACTATCTTTGGAATGCAGGTATCAAGAGAGAGATAACTTGCAGGTATACACCTCAACATAATGGGGTGGCAGAAAGGAGGAATAGAACATTGGTTGAATTTGCAAGAGCAATGTTAAAAGAAAAGAATTGCCCTAATTATCTTTGGGCTGAGGCTGTAAATACAGCCACATACCTTGTGAATAGGTTACCATGTGGAGCTTTGAATGGTATGACCCCTTATGAAGCTTGGTGGGGTAAGAAGCCAACACTTGACCATTGTAAAGTGTTTGGGTCAATTGCCTATGCTTATGTACCATCACAACTCAGACATAAGCTTGAACCAAAGGCAGAAAGATATGTGTTTATTGGGTATGATGAAAAGCAAATGGGTTATAGGCTATGGAGTCCTTTAACTAAACATTTTATTGTTTCTAGAGATGTGACCTTTGATGAACAGAAGAGTTGGTATGCAGATAAAGAATGTGAGCTTGAAACATTTGAGGAAGAGATAAGAAGGAGTGCAAGAGGTAAATCACATATGCAGATAGATGGAGATGAAGAACATATGCAAGCAAGCACATCAAGAGTTGGATCATATAGAAGGAATGAAGATGGACCAATATTTGATGAAGAAGTACATCCAGATAGACATGAAGTGTGTGAACCAAGAAGGTCAACCAGAATAAGGAATCAACCTACAAGGTATTCATATGACACTTCTTACTTGACTCAGAAAAATTATGCTTACATGGTTAAGGAAGATGAAGAACCTCAAAGCTATGATGAAGCAAAGGGTAAGAGACAATGGGAAGTAGCAATGAAGGAAGAATTTGATGCTCTTGAAGAGAACAAAACTTGGGAACTTGTCCCAAAACCTAATGGTAAGAAAGTGATTGGAAATAAATGGGTTTACAAAGTTAAGAAGCATGCAGATGGAACTATAGCCAGATACAAAGCCAGATTGGTGGTTAAAGGCTATGCTCAAACATTTGGCATAGATTATGATGAGACATTCAGTCCTGTGGCAAAGATGTCAACCATAAGGACAATCATTGCCATTGCAGCATCAAAAGGATGGACATTGAGTCAATTGGACATTAAGAATGCATTTTTGAATGGATATATATCAGATGAGGTGTACATGGAACAACCTCAAGGGTTTGCAGATCATAAGTGTCCAAATTATGTTTGCAGGTTGAGAAGAGCCCTTTATGGTTTGAAGCAAGCTCCAAGAGCTTGGAATTATAGACTTGTAAAGTATCTTAATGATCTTGGATATCAAAGTTCAAAGGCAGATGCAAGCTTACTTATCAAAAGAACAGATGAAGGTATGATCTACATTTGTATATATGTAGATGACATTATAATTACAGGTACCTCAAATGAAGGAATCAAGGAGGTGAAGAAGCTACTTGAAAGAGAATTCAAGATAAGTGATCTAGGAAAATTATCATATTTTCTTGGAATGGAAATCACTTATGCAGAACATGGCATTTATGTATCACAAGAAAGGTATCTCTTGAATCTTCTAAAGAAGTTTAACATGGAGAATTGCAGAGAGGCATCTACACCATTAGAGGTCAATCATAAACTCAGTAGATATGATGGAGCAGAATTCAAAGACATGAGGAAGTATCAATCTCTAGTTGGAAGTTTGATTTATGCAACTCTAACAAGGCCTGATCTTAGTTATGCAGTTGGTGTCCTTTCCCAGTTCATGCATTGTCCAAAGGATCCACATTGGATTGCAGGTATATCAAAGGGACTTTGAAAGAAGGATTGTATTATCCTTTTACATCAGATATAAGATTGAGAGCCTATAGTGATTCAGATTGGGCAGGAAGTCAAGATGACAGAAGGTCTACACATGGCTACATGATATACATTGGAGATAAGCTTGTGAGTTGGTGTTCAAAGAAACAACACACAGTGGCCTTATCATCAACAGAAGCTGAATACAAAGGACTTGTAGAAGCAGCAAAGGAAGTCATATGGATGCAGACATTATTCAAAAGCTTGGGAATTGATCAAGGTATACCCATCATTCATGGAGATAACATGAGTTCATTATATCTTGCAGCAAATCCTGTGTTTCATGCAAGGACAAAGCACATAGAGATACAGTACCATTTTCTTAGAGAAAAGGTAATGGAGAAAGAGATTGAAGTGGTGTATACTTCCACAAAAGATCAGATTGCAGATATTATGACAAAAAGCTTGGATGGAGTAAAGACAAGTAAGTTCAAGGAGATGGCAGGAATAAAAGAGAAGGAGATTATGTGAAGAAGTCAAATTATGCTAATTAGTGATTGAGGGGGAGCTGTTGGGGCTTCACTCACTAATTAGGCATGGATATATGAAGATATATGAAGACATATGAAGACATATGATGGAGGAAAGAAGAAGTGAAGAAAAGACTTACAGAAAATCAAGCCTAAGTGAAGGGACAATTTCACTATTGTAAATTAGTGCAAAATTAGAGTCTAGATTTGTATTTGATCTTTAGAACTTACGAGTTCAAGTCTAGAAGGATGTAAACTTTAGGTATATAAGTTAATTTGAGTCAGAAACATGTATGAGAGAACTCAATTTTGTAATCTGAGTGAGTAGAGAAAAGTCGTGTCTTTTCTCAGAGAGATGGTGAGAGAAAACTTCTGAGTCTGAGAGAGTTTTCCATGGCTATGAGCAAAATTAGGCCAAGCCATTTTGTACACATCTTCTCTGATAATCAACACATGTTTGTGTAGAAGGATTGAGTCTAATTTCTCTTGTACATTGAGTTCTAAGTCATTTCATATGACTGTGTAAGGTAGTTGACAGTTACGACTTTTCTGGCGCACATTTGACTGATCTTCTTAAGGTCAGATCTCGAAGCACAGTGTAAAGTTTTTTGTAAGTGATAGCTCGTTGGAAAGCTATTATCCTCAACTACATTTGGTCAAAAGATCTTTGAGAAACGGGACACGTACTCAGAGAAATCAGCTTAAGAGTGGAGGTATGTCAAATCGATGAAGTAAACTTTCAGTTTTCAGACATAGTGAAAAGTTGAAGCTACATAAGAAGATTTTGAAGTTATTACTTGAAAGTTTTGGTTATTATATGTTGCTTAACATTAGCAAGAACATTCTTTAGCAAGTGATCAAAAGATTTTGCAAAGATTGAGCTAATACAGGTCAGATTGAAGGATTGAAGAAAAGGCGCAGATTTCTGTGAAGTGAAATTTTGATTTTCACTAAGTTCAGAGATGAAAACTCATAATGTGAGTGTTGCTAAGCTAATGGTGGTTATGGAGGTCTTCTAATACCACATTAGTTTAGTTCTTGTGGTGTTTTACACACCAACAGTCAACACAAATGCGAATTTTATTGTTCTTCTTTGGGACAACCACAATCGGTGATACCCATTCGCTAAATGCAACGGGATATATAAATCCTACTTCCAACAACTTGGTCAGTTCCATTTTGATCAACTCCGAGTATATCGGATTCGTCCGCCTAAGCCGTTGACATATTGGTCGGGTGCCTTCTTCCAAATCTATATAATGTTGGCAGATTCGGGGATCAATTCCTCTCAGATCATTGTATGACCATGCAAAGGCCTTGCTGAAATTTTTGAGTGCCAATTTAATGCAATCTCGTACTCCATCTGGTAGCTCTGACCCCACACTCAAGAACTTTTCTGGAAAAACTTCCCATTTTTCCACCTGAGCTTCTCGCAAATATTCCTTATTCCTTGATGACGCTCTGATTGGAAAGTGCTCCCCGATCATGCGTGCATGGTTGGCCAGTAAATCATTGTTTTTTTCTTTTCAATCGCACCCAATTTCTTTAGTTCAGCTTTTGCAATGGCTTCCTGCACTTTAGTCTTATTTTCCGCTTCTTTTTCCGATTCTCGACTTCTCCTTAGAAGCTCTGCTTCTAGCACTCTGACCCTTTCTCTCAACTGTTGTACTTCCATTGTCGGAGCTAACTCCAGCGTCAACTCATCTTTTGAAGTTCCCTTCTCCAGGGGTTGGGTAGCTTTGCATTCCCTTGCGTCTATACTCAACATGTAGCACTCAAATTCACTCGTGTGTGTCAACCATCCTAGCAACTCCTGGTCTGAGTCATCTTTGTAAACTAGTGGGTCTTTGTACTCGCCCACCTTCGCGTGTTGGGGGTTGGACAATTGCAAGTTAAATCCATCCTGCAAAAGATCCTTGGAAGTCTCCGTGCGCAAGGCAAATCTCACCCGTGCCATTTCTTGTCTAAGCTTTTCCTTTGCTTTTTGCTCCCTTTCCATGTGGATGCAGTGATCAAGAGCAGTATGGGTGGAACTATGTATGGTTTTCATTGGACGGGGATAGATTATCACTCCAAAGAATTGGTTACAATATTCTTGCAAAGGCACATCGAAGGCTCAGAAGAGAAAAATGATAGCAATTTGAAACAAGCATATGATGTTCGACTCTATTTTGGTGTGAATGATACCCTTCAAGAATATGACATGGGGAAGAAGTTCGAGCATGCTTAGGAATCATTCCAATTCAATTCTCTGTCCATATCTGCAGCTAATTTCGTTCCTATTCTAGATGTTTGGTGGCTCTTGTGAGAGGGGAGCATTGAAGAAAAAAGGGTCAAACCTGCAGCAACAACGGATTCTTTAACCATAACCATGGCTGACGACAAATGCTGGACTTTATCATTTAGGGGGTGGTCTTATGCTCTGTACCTTATTGTCTTATCATATGAATGGCAGGAAGGAGCGGGGAGTCATCACAAAAATGAGGGGGGGGGGGGGGGGGGGGGGGGGGAATTATTTGGCTTGCGTGTTGGATATATACCCATACACGTCTGCTAAGGGGGGGGGGGGTGGACATGAAGATGATTGCTCTCGGTCACCTAATGGAATTCTGATGCAGAGTGAAGGGCTGTTCCGACGGATTCTTCCTATTCCAGTAGCACGGATGCCTGTGGCATAGAAGTAAGAGGGGGTTTCTTGGTTAACCTTGAATGGGGTTGCTATACAGTCTGTGGAAGAGCATGGAAGCCTGTAACGTGGACTAGGGAAAGCAGACATGGTCGTAGTCTCATTCTCGAAGTGCACTGGATGTTTGGATGACTGTTCAACGTAGATGCCTGAAGCGACATTGATGAGCTATGAAGTTTCTCATTGACAGTCCTACAACTTGGCCTTACTTTGACACTCGTAAGTTAGCGACTTCATTTACTCTTTAACCTTTGCAAATCTATTGTGTGGTACAGTAAAGTGTTTGATCTGCGGTGAATGAAAGTACACTGTAACCATAGTATCTGAGGTCTGGATTACTGTTAAAGCAACCGATGTATGTACTAAATATGGTAGCACATCTCATCATGTCAATTCGATTTTGATTTGGCTCTTTGTCGGAAGTCCATCTGATGTCGTATGCATAAGTTTGACGCATGTAAGGATAGCATCTGTAAAGCCTGAAAGGATTGCATATGAATTGTTTCATACACATCAAATATCATCAATGAAGAATCACTTACTACCGTCGGCTGAATCCAATGGTCCATGCAATTTTTTTTATGCACTCCTAGGCAGAGGGTTAACCACTGTGAACGGGGTCATCTCTGTATATTGGAACTGCATGAAGGACACGTAGGATGTGTAGAATAGTGGTTGTTGAAAACCATATCCTCTGGAAAAATATTATTTGAGATGAAATATTGGAGGACCATTCCTTAATCCTTGGAGTTCATGCAAACGCACATAGTACCAAGGGATATGCTGTGAAATCAAACAGTTTACCCAATGTAAAAGGAAAGAAAGGGGGGGGGGGATTGATTTAGAAAAGTAAGCGAGCAGTAACAAGAACAAGGCAGATATGTCATGATGGGTATTCATGGATTAGAAGGTCATTGTCATGGACATGTATGGGGTTTCTGTACCTTGTGAATGTTTGGATTGCATTTGACATGTTTTCTGCTGAACTTGAAGAGGGAGAAGTGCCCATCGAGAGGAAAAGTAAGATTTTCTACTCGGTTAGTCCAATAACCATTTTCGGATCTTGTGGTTTTTGGGTGAGTCCTTCCACCTTGGTTAGTGAGCACGGAGCAAGTGAGTGAAGAATCTCTGAAAATCATCTTTGGCTGGGGACTGTAATCATCAGCATAGTCAGATCACAAAGAAGATGCATGCCAAGTTGAGAGAATGCATTTCAGGTGTTTCCACCTCCAGTGTGGTCTCTAATCAGAGATAAGCACGTCGTTCATTTTCTCTGTAAGATATGTGTATGCAGAAGCTCAGGATTGTTGTTGTGGTAAAGGAAGGATAACGGTAGATATGCAAGATACGACAGCATATATGAACCTTCCATAGATGTGCCATAGCTATGGAAAAAATCAAAACAGCCTATGTTGAAATATCCAGATCAGTTTCTGCTCAACTACTATAGTAAGAAGGCTAATCACATAGCAGAAGGCTAAGAAATTTTTTGATTTGATAACCTACCTATTTGTTGCTAGTCCTTGTATCATGTTTTGAACTCGAGAGAGGCAACCGGTAAAGTTGGATCGCTATTTGCATATGTATTCGGGTTTCCATTCCCCTCTCCTCTATAGATACATTCCCCTGCAATTGTGGACTTAGAATGAGAAAAATCAACATAGTTCGAGAAGCTTGAACAAAACATACTCGTGTATAAGCATCTTTCCCATGGGGTATAGTGCAATCACGGTCTTTCCACGAATACTCTTGAGACCGTAGGGCACTCCGAAGCCATATGATGTAGCCATGTATGGGTTGTGAGCACATCTTGATTAGGGGGCATGATTGCCTCTTGTTTCACTGCATATGCTTCTTGGGCTATCGTGGCAGCCTTTATGGCTTGCATCACTAGTTCTAGAAGTCAAATGAGGCTTCACCTCGCTTGTTGTGCTAGTGGTGGCTACAGCAGCCGAAGTCTTCAGGATAGGACTCCCTTGGCCTGGATCTTGTACAGGTACACTTTCTGGGCCTCCCAGTGGCTCGTACAGGAGCTCAATCCTCCTTTGCTGACATAATTGTACTTCTTCCCATAATCTCGCTTGTTCTTTAGCAGCCAACAAATTAGCCATTCGTGTAAGGCTAATGTGTTGTTGCGCAGTAGGATCCCTAAGTCCAGCGATAAACCTTCTTTTCAAAGTATCATCGTTTGGGGCATTTGCACCCATCTTTCTTACCAGGGTTTCCATCCTCTGGATATAGTTGTCGATGCTCTCGTTGATTTCCTGCCACAGATAGTCCATTTGTTGAGCTAGACGATCTTGGAAACCTTGCCTACGAAACTTAGCCAGAAAGGCATCCTTCAACATTTGATAAGTTCGCCTTCGCGGCTCTTCCAAGTTCTCATACCAGTTGGCGGCCTCATCTCTAAATATGGCCGGCAAGATTCGAAGTCTTTGCGCTTGGTCGACCACATTTGCTTCACAGGTGACCTCGAACAATTGGATAAAGCTATCCGGGTCCTCATCCCACAATCTTGAGAATTTCGAGAAGTCTCCTAGATGCACTTGGACTCGTTCTGCCATTTCAAACAGTGGCATAATGTCAATATCTTCATGATCCTAGAAATTTAGTGCATGCGGCTTTAAGATCCCTCCTTCAAACTTTTGCACTTGATTTGCGACTCTCCTACGGGAGTACACTTTTTGGGCAAGTTTCTTCCAACTAGTCGAGGTCGACTCACCTTGCGACTCCCACCTCTTCCTTTCTCTTTCAAGGGCTCTTCTCTGAGCGTGCTCTTCTCTTTCCATTCGCGTTTCTCCTAAGGATGAGCTCCCCTTGCTCATGTACTAGATCTAGGGTCTGCAAGCTCGGCCAACATGTGGCGCTACGCGAACCTATGGCACTCTCTTATAGAGACGTACCAAGCTTTTCCTGGCAAACGCACCAAAATGTTGAGGTCCTAAACCCAAGGGAAATGAGGTAGAAATATGCTTGCGACTTGCCCCAAAATCACTTGATATAGGCCTAATCGCACTCCTCCAAGTCTATAACCATGCTCGAATATAGATATAGAAAAGGAAGGATTGAAGGCTCAAATGTATATGCAGACCGATACCCAATCCTAGGGCTGACCCTTGCAAGCACACTCTCTCCCTAATCACACTTCCTCTCAACTTATATCCTTCCCTCCGCTCTCTCTTCCTTTATCTATCCCTCTTCCCTCTTTTTCTCTCACCAGCTCTCGTCACTCTCACACGCATTAGCACACATACTCAGCCCTTTTTCTCTTCCGCTATAGCGGTCTCTCACCTTCTTGACCCCCCTCCTTAACTCCCATCTCCTTACTTCTGCTTGCCTTTCCTTTCTCCTCTCGCTCAATTGCACTTACTCACTCCAATACACTTGCACCCTCAGGCACACACGCCCTCGCCTCCCTACTGGCCTCTACTCCCACGGACCCAAACCCATCCACTCATCTATACATTCACACAAGCATTTTCACACATACTTGGATACCTCTACTCGTACCCACACACACACTTCCTCTCCTTCCCCTCCTTGTTGCTTACTCTCAATCACCTTTGCTCCCTTTTTCTCTGTCTTACCTATTCCCACCCTTTCTCTTCTCATTCTTCCACATACCCATACATACCTACACACCCTTACATCCTACTACATATAAGCATGTATGCTCCCACACATCTTCTTAGACCTGCACCCACACGCACACCTCCAATTATATTTTTTTGCCAACAAACTCCGAGCCTACTTTATCGACATGAAAGAAGTTTTGAAATCTTATAAAAGATGTCTGCCCTCAACTATACTCTTCCATTTTTTCTCGAGGGAGTGTCATAGTGGACTTGGCCTTGCACTCTCCTAACTACAAAGTCATCAATAATATTTGAGATGAGAAATTATAGGTCTTGATTTATCCACCAAGCTACAAACAAACAGACCATAACTTTACTCTGCCTTTTTTACCTTAGCAGTCATGCGATGAGAGTTGATGAACACGAGTTGATATGTATGGTGCACAGAGTGTTGTAAGGTAGAGCTCTAGCACTTAAGAACATCAATTAGTGCCTTGCTAAGAGGTACACCGTCCTTTTGGAGGTAAATGCCAATGAGAATTCCAATACCTCAGGACCAGGGACACGGTACAACGGAAACAACCAAAAACTGTTATGATGTTCACACACCCCGACTGCCTCCCCACACTCTTCCTTCCGTGATTTTTTTTTAATTTAGGCGATACCCAAAGAGGGCGACTACCAATCTCTTTTTATGCGCACATGGACTCCTGTTGCAGCCATTTTTTGGATATGACATAAGCTAGAAAGAAACAGAACCCTTAGCACATGAATTGGTGATAATCCCCTAGATGACCCTATCGCAACCATAGGCTTCTCTTTCTCTATGTATATGCTTATGTGCCTTTACATCAATATGTGCATGAGCTCATCCTTAATCAGGCACGTGCAACTCAGTTTCACGACAAAATAAAACGAGACATTTGGGGAAATGGCAGGGATCTTTCTTCAAACAAACACGGACATCATAATCAGACCATCACGCAAACAGTAGGTGAAAAATTCAGCAAGACAGTTTTGTGCCACGGTAGTGCCTGCATACTTCTGATGAAAATCAACATCTACTATCGTCGTCACAAGTATTTAACGAATTCCAGTATCACGATTAGGAAAAGGAGTTTAAGTGCACATCTTTCCAACAACATGCATGGAAGGCACTGAAAAAATTAGCAGATCAAGCATGCATATCGGTGACGGACAAGCACTCACTTTGTATGTCTATCCACACAAGAATGAAAACTTAAGAAGGTGGTAACAAGGAACATTTTCTTAGCAAATATTGTCCATCATTAAAGTCACTAAACGGAGAGGGAGGGAATCATTCCTTCAAAAGTGTGTGCAAGATGTTCAAATGCTAGACCAGAAATGGAAGTTGTGTGAAACTGAACACCAAAAAAAATCAGAGGAATGAGGATGTACTATTGTGACTGAGAAAGAGGACGTGCACAATAGGTGGTCCATACCAGACTGAGAGCTTATTTTCTCTCTTCCCTTCATTTGATCTGAGCACAGCCGGCTTTCTCTTTCTCTGATCCAGAGTGCACAACAACCCTTCGGCTCTCCATCATTTCCCTTTGACGTTCTTTAGCAGCTTGATACCCTCCGATCTTCAGTGGATGATCAATTCTTTTGTATCCTTACCCCCCCCTCTCTTTCTATGTAACAGTCGGTCCTCCCTTCTCAGACACCTCGAGCAACAGCAAGGTGTGCCCACCAAAAACTTCTAAAACAAGGATGATCAGCTGCAATCCTCCTACGAGAGCCCTGTGCATACCTATACTACTCCAGCAAACACATCACATCACACGATTCTCTTCCCCTCCCCCCCTCGCTTGAGGAGGAAAGCCCAACCAAAAAAAGCAGCGGCCAAAAATGACAAAGAAGAAGAAGTTCCTCTCCCCTCCTGCCGCATATATGTGTATTCCCTCTCTCCCTTCAGCTAGCTACGGACCCTCGCAAAAAACTCTTCGTGCGAAATAATGGGCCATAACCCCTTCTTTGTTGTTCTCTGATAGAGAGTGAGCGCCAGCCACCTTTCGTCCCCCTGTACCTATCAACGTGTGTGTTTTGAAGGGCATTTCATCCTTGCTACATCTCCTGACATGCAAGACAGGGCAGGCCGCCCCTGAAGGAGTCCTTAATCTCCCTTGTTCTGTTGAGATATTCCCATTTTAAAACATCAAGACGGAACTTTGGTCCCTTCTCAAGTGTCCTATTTCAACAACCTCAAAACCATAAACAATGGCTACCACATTAAAATGAAACGTTTTTCCTCACAGGCTTTCCATCATTCAATCACGGAAATTCACTCCCATTTATCCAAAGCAATTGCAACTACTTGCAGAAGGGGAAATACAACTTCATTTGCATCCACTATGAGGCTTAAGGCGCTTCAAGGTGTCAGGATAGATTCACTTGGTGGAATATTTAAGTTCAGTTGGACCTCTTTCATCATCCATCATATTCTCCATACAAATAGCTCGGTTTTCCATTCCCTCAAAAATGTCCTCGATGAATACATGCTTACGAGACGATGGTGTCTGGCTCCTTAAATCAGCTGCTATCTTTAGTCTTTTGCAGTCCATGTCTCTTCCACATCGTATAGTCCATCATATACATAGACTTTACCAGTAGGACTGTACATATCTGTTAGCTCATGAACTGGTTGATTTTTTTATGCACTAATATGCCCCATTTTGGAGAGTATTTGTTTGAACATAGGTGTTTGGCAATGAGAATAGATGGCCGGTGATGATAAGATCTACTCGAATGTGGACACAAGGATCAAGAGTAGTATGCGGGCCATTTTGGGATGTGGCTGCTGTATTTGGATCATTAAAAGAGAGATCGGGAGGCAGGAGGAAGAACTGAATATGCACTCTTTTGGGGATTCATGAAGAGAAAGGGGGCAGATATGCCAGTTGCTGTCTAGAAAATATGGAAGACTATACATAGTAGGCTCACTTGATTCCTTTGAAGGATTAGTGCCATGACAACCCACACTTTCAAGGTTAAATTTATATGAGCTGCTCAAAGGATAAGGGATGTGGCTCCAATGGTTCAACTTTTTTCCTTATCTAATGTTCCCTCGATATGTGTGGCAACGGGGGATTCGCAAGGCCCTAGAAGAGAGGGCAATAGTGGCAAAGAAGAGCTCGTGCATGTTGAGGGGTTCAACATGATCCTGAAGAGAAAAGGAAGGGAACAAAAAAAACTAACGCCTCTGAGGAACTCAACGACCATATCATCGTGCTGAAATGAGTCGGGATCATGTTTTTATATAGTGGAAGCTTCGCGCAAGGTTTTTCAAGCTCTCTAGGGGCTCAGTTCTATTGTGTACTCTACAAAAGATGAGACTTCATGAGCGGAAGTGGTAATGAGATATTGGAAGCTAAACCTCTACGGATGGAGGTTACCTCTGAGGCGTGCCAGAGACGTATTTTTGTAAAACTTGTTCCCGCTAATCAATTGACTACTGGATGAAACTTTGAAGTGATGGTGTAGAAGACATTCAGGGTGATTAGTGTTCGCCAAAAGAATATGTTGTGTATCTACAGAGCTTGATGCAATCGAACTACGTCTGCACCTGCACATTGTTTTAATATTTCAGGAAGCAAAGGAATGTGACCTTGAGGTTGGAATTCATGAATCGAGTGGCGTTGTATTGCAATCATTTGTTCTTAGTTTAGATTCAGTGATAGGATACATTGAATAGGACTTCTATTCAGATCCAGAGTACTTTACTTTTTCGCCATAACTGATTCGCTACCTACATGACGAGCTTCCTGTATGGGAATGAAAAGATGGGGAGACCGATGGAGTATACGCAGGGAATGAAAAGTGGCACTAATATTGATAAGAAGGCATGATTGGCATACGCAGGGAAGATCGAGCGCTCCAGATTAGATGGAACAGAGTTCGATGTTGCAATAGTGAAATATATTGACTTCAAATCGAAAGACAAGTGGACCATCAAAAAGATTCACAAAGGCCAGAGATTATGGATCGATATCTATTAGCCCATCTGTTCAGGTATTTGCACTTCTTCTGAGTCACGTGTTCCAATACAGAGAGCTAGATAAATGGAAGGGAGAGGAAGGATGCTCCACGGTCATTTAATTGGAGAGATTGGATGGACTTGTTGCTTGGTGAATCTCACAAGATTCGTCACAGATTCATGTACCTACAGATAAGTAAGAATAAAGAAAGGGTGCAGTTTATCAAGAATCCTAAACAATGACACTCCCATGCACTTGTAAGTTTTGTTCCTACATGCTTCTATACATTCAAATCATTGCTTCTATACATTCAAATCATTGATAACATTGCGCTTGATTTCTGCCCAGTTTCCCTCGTTTGCTAACCCCTTCATATGCTTGATGCATGTCCTCGGCATTGTGCCAATATCAGTTGTTACTTTTTTGAAAAAAGGGGAGAATTACATAGTAGATTTGGGCTCCGCATGGTACCTAGTGTGCCTATATCTCTACGTTAACATCACCTGCGCTTGATAATCACTTGATGTAGGTATTGGGGATTGAAAGGGGTGACAGGAAGAGGCCGTTTCTGGCGGGGGAGGGTTTTCTTTGGAGTTCTTTTCATTTTTAATGAGAGGGGTTCGCAGGCAGGCGGTTGCTTCTTCCTTTTTTCGGGTGGAGACATATGCTGGGGGTTTTTTTTCCGTGCTTCTTGGGGAGGGAAAGTTGGCTCGCATGCTTGGACAGAGAACAACAAGAAGGGAGAGGTTTTTTTTGTTGTTGCTTGCTGCGTTGGGCCTGCACACCTTCAGAGGGTTCTTTCCCCTTTGTTTCTTTTTTGCTCGGTGTTAAGGGGGGGCTGCGGTCGATGGGGAGGTGCCATCAGAGGAGGAAGCGCTTCGTCAGGGTCAGATAGTCCTTGCGCATAGAGAGAAGGGGTTCTGGTCATAGAGCGAGACAAGAGGAAGGGTTACTTATGAACTGTAGAGGTTTGGAATCAGCAGGGAGGACACCTCCATTCAGCAAAGGAGGAAATAAGAAAAGAGAACGTTCTCTCTCTCGGACTCTTGGGCTTTCAAGAATGGGAAGGTAGTCCAGGAGGGGTTCGGTGCTTTTGGGGAAAGTGAAGGAGAGTGCTTGTGCATGAGAAGTGTGTATGAATAAGGAGTAGAGAGAGTGGGAAGTGAAATATGAGAAGTGATCCTTGTAGATTGGATCCTTGTGTGTGTGGACATTCCGGTCCCCATTCCTCCCACTTCACAACTATATTTGGATGCAATTGTGGACTTAAAGTGAGAAAAGGGACAGAGCACAAATAAATTTGTCAAGGTATAGGTACGTGTAAGGCATTTTCTCGTGGGGTATAGGGCTAACATTTTGGTGCGTCTGTCGGGAAACATATGCGCTAGTGCATAGACATAGGAAGAATCCATCGTGAGACAATTGTGGGCTCTAGGTAATCCAATTGGACCGATTCCGAGGGATTTGAACAAAATAAAGCCTCGTATAATCACTTTTTTCCTTGGGCTTAGGAGCTAATCATTTTGGTGTGTTTGCCGGGAATTTGCTTGGTACGTCTCTATAAGAGAGTTCCATAGGTTCGCCTAGCGCCACAGGTTGGCAGAGCTTGTGGACCCCAAGATCTAGTACATGAGCGAGGGGAGCTCATCGTCAGGAGCAACACAAACTCAAAGAGAGGAACGCGCTCAGAGAAGAGCCCTTGAAAGAGAAAGGAGAAGGTGGGAACCGCCAAGTGAGTGGACCTTGATTGGTTTGAAGAAATCGGCCAAAAACGTGTACTCCCGTAGGAGAGTCGCGAATCAAGTACGAAAGTTTGAAAGAGGGATCTTGAGGCCGCTTGTACTAAATTTCTGGGATCGAAGTGATATCGACATCACACCTCTGTTCGAAATGGCTCAGCGGATTTCGGTTCACTTGGGGGACTTCACCAAGTTTTCAGGTACTTGGGACGAAGATCCGGATAGTTTTATCCAGTTGTTTGAGGTTACCTGTGAGGCCAATGACGTAGTGGACCAGGATCAAAGGTTGAGAATTTTTCCGGCTATTCTCCGTGATGAGGCAGCCAATTGGTATGGGAATCTGACACCACAAGAGCGTGGAACTTACCAGATGCTCAAGGAAGCCTTCTTGGCAAAGTTTCGACGACAAGGCTTCCAAGATAGATTGGCCCAACAGATGGATTATTTGCGACAGGGAGTCAATGAGAGCATCGATAACTATATTCAGAGGATGGAAACGTTGGTAAGAAAGATGGGCGCGAATGCCCCGAACGATGAGACATTGAAACGAAGATTCATTTCGGGATTGAGAGATCCCACGGCACAGCAGCATATCAGCCTAACAAGACCTGCGACTTTAATGGATGCTAAGGAACAAGCGAGGCTTTGGGAGGAAGTACAATTATGCCAACAAAGGAAAATGGAGCTCTTATATGAGCCAATGGGAGGCCCAGGAAATATACCGATGAAAGATCCGGACCAAGGAAGTCCCGCATTGACGACCCCAGCTTTTGTAGCTTCCACTAGCACGCCAGGCAAGGCAAAGCCTGTGCTAACCGAAGAACGAATATTAGAGTTGGTCACACAAGCTATAAAAGCTGCCACAATGACTCAGGAGACATACACAGTAAAACCAGAGGTCACAACAAACCCGAATCAAGTGTTTCGATCGAACACATGGTGCGGAAAGTGTCATGGTTACGGCCATTTGGCTTCAGAATGCCCTACAGTCTCGAGAGTATTCACAGATAGATCACCACCTAGAATGCGTTGCACTTTCTGTGGAAGAACAAATCACACAGAGGAACAATGTTATAACAAGAGAGCCTATGAAGAGGGACCATGAAATCGGGAGATACAAGAGAAAGACCTTACACGGGATTGCCCGCTCAAAGTGTCCCACCTACATCTCGTTGGGAAAACAGACCGACATATGGATATGGTGCTCAAGGTCAAGGAGGAGACTATCCAAGAGGAGCCGCGCGTGATCAAAGAAGAGATGGTCCAATCCAGTGTTGGAGGTGCCATGGCTTTGGCCATACTCAATCTAGATGTCCAAACGAAAAGAAACCAATTGATTACACCCCACTATGTAGGTACTGTAGTGGTGAGGGCCACTTTGATGAAGATTGTCCAAAACGAAGAGCTGCCGCCGGCAAGGAAAAAGGACCAGTAGGGTCCTCGAATTATGTTGATACTCAGATGCATTCCACATCGAGAGCTCAAGAGCACGTTCCTACAATCGGAGTAGTGTTCAAAACACCGAACCCTCAAGAAGGCTCTAGCTCGTCAATGCACTTTGTGGATGCTTACGAGGCCAAGAAACCACACAAAGATCCAACTGTGGCAGTAGTCACAAGGACTCAAGAGTATTCGAAGAAGAATCCAGGAGGCGAAGGTGAAGGAGGGAGTCAGGAGAAGATCGCGGAGCGTGAAGAGGTAGAAAACCAAGTTGGAGGATTTGTTGAGCAGCAAGAGCTTGAGTATGGGGAAGAGATTGAGATTCTTCCACCAGTGACTAAAGAGTTTGTGCCAGGCATAGCACCATTCCCTGAAAGATTAAGAGCTCCGAAGTATAGGAAGGAAAAACAGAGTTTGGAGGAAGTGGACATTGTAAAATTGCTCGCGGACACAGAAGTCACGTTAGACATTGGCACATTGCTAAAATGTTCACCCGCTTATAGGAAACAATTCTACAATGAATATATTAAGAAGCCGAGGAAAGCTCGAGATAAAAAGAGACAAGTTAAAGATGTCCAAGGGATCATTCAAAGTATTACGACGCAAACTGATTCAAATGCTCCAGCTGTGACGGTCGAAACTAAAGGATATGAAGTCCCTGGTGCTCAGTTAGATAGTGGAGCCGCAGTCAACCTGATGACTGAGTTCATGATGAAAGCTTTGGGCCTCAACCACATGGAAGAGACGCCGATGTCTTTGAGAATGGCGGATCAAACACAAGTAAAGCCTGCGGGTCTTTTGAAGAATGTAAGTACAGTTGTGGGCGGTCTAGAGTTTAAGGTTGATTATCTGATAGTAAGACCAAGGACCTCAGAGGCTACCTTCTCGATCCTACTTGGACGGCCATGGCTGGTGCAAGCCGAATGTGTGCATGACTGGCGCACAGGTTTTATTTCAATAGGGCCAAAGTCTGATCGGATTCAGTTGCAAGTATCCCCACCCTCGAGCAACAAGAAGAAAACAATAATAGTCGATGAGATGGAAAAGAAAGAAAGGGAGAAAGCAAGGCACGAGATTGCACGAGCTAGGTTTTCCTTGAACACGGACACCTACAAGAATCTGCTTCAAGACGGGTTCAACTTGCAGTTCTTTAAGAATCAAGACACGAAGATGGGAGAGTATCAAAATCCATTGCTCTATAACAACGATTCCGATCACGAATTGTTGAGATGGTTGACACATACAAGAGAGTTTGAGTGCTACATGTTGAGTATAGACGCAAGTAAAAACAAAGCTACTCAATCCCTGGAGAAGGGAACTTCAAAAGAAGAGTTGGAGCTGGAGTTAGCTCCGACGATGGAAGTGCAACAGTTGAGAGAAAGAGTTAGAATGCTAGAAGCAGAGATTCGAAAGAGAAGTCGAGAATCGGAAAAAGAAGCGAAGAGTAAGACTAAAGTGCGGGAAGCCATTGCAAAAGCTGAGCTTAAGAAATTGGGTGCGGTTGAAAAAGAACAAAATAATGATTTACTGGCTAACCATGCACGCGTGATTGGAGAGCATGTTCCAATCACAGTGTCATCAAGGAATAAGGAATACTCGCGAGAAGCTCAGTTGGAAAAATGGGAAGTTTTTCCAGAAAAGTTCCTGAACGTGGGGGCAAAGCTACCAGATGAAGTACGAGATTGCATTAAATTGGCACTCAAAAATTTCAACAAGGCCTTTGCATGGTCATACAGTGATCTGAGAGGAATTGATCCCCGAATCTGCCAACATTATATAGATTTGGAAGAAGGCACCCGACCAATATGTCAACGACTCAGGCGAACGAATCCAGTCTACTCGGAATTGATCAAGCTGGAATTGACCAAATTATTGGAAGCAGGATTCATATATCCCATCGCATCCAGTGAATGGGTATCACCAATTGTAGTTGTTCCGAAGAAAAATAAGAAAATCTGTATTTGCATAGATTATCGTAAGTTGAACGAGCGCACAAAAAAGGACCACTTCCCTTTGCCATTCACTGATCAAATCTTGGACAGAGTGGCTGGCCATAAATTGTACTCATTTTTGGATGGTTTCAGCGGGTACAACCAGATCCAAATCCATGAGGGGGATCAATCAAAAACTACTTTCACGACAGAATGGGGTACGTACGCATATCGTGTGATGCCATTTGGATTATGCAATGCACCGGCCACATTCCAGAGAGCAATGATAGCTGCATATCAAGACTATTTGCAGGATTGGATGGAGATATTTCTCGATGACTTTGCGATCAGAGGCGACGATGAAAACATGATGGAGAGGATCGACGAAGAGGATTGCTTTTGGGACATGTTATTTCTGAAAAAGGGATCGCGGTTGACGAGGATAAAGTGGAAAAGATCGGACAAGTTCCACCTCCTCAAAACTTGCGGCAACTCAGAGGATTCTTGGGGCATGCTA
Organism: Ceratopteris richardii; assembly: GCA_020310875.1. NCBI lineage: Eukaryota > Viridiplantae > Streptophyta > Polypodiopsida > Polypodiales > Pteridaceae > Ceratopteris > Ceratopteris richardii. Next base: position 129,174,213 of record CM035416.1, on the reverse strand, counting down.
ATTATTATCGACGATTTATATTAAATTTTGCATCTATAGCGGCACCACTGACGAATCTTTTGAGGAAAGACCAACAATACCAATGGACTGGAGAGTGTCAAGTTGCATTCGACTCGATCAAAGAGAGATTGATAAATGCACCAATCTTGGTAGCACCCGATTGGATGAAAGAATTCCATGTGCATACCGACGCTTCTCATACTGCAGTTGGAGCAGTGCTATGCCAATCCGATGAAAAGAAGTTGGACCACCCTATTTATTACGCAAGTCGCAATTTGAATAGCACTGAGAGGAACTACACGACTACAGAGAAGGAATGCCTATCGATGATCTTTGCGGTGAACAAGTATCGGCATTACCTGATGGGAAAGCATTTCACGTTTTATGTGGATCATGAAGCCCTTAATTATATCATTAATAAACCAGAGTTGTCAGGGCGATTGATGAGGTGGATGCTACTCGTCCAAGAATTTCAGTTCACAGTAGTAACCAAACCAGGCAAAGCGCATATATTGGCTGACCATTTATCTCGAATTGTTAATGAGGAGCCAATCTCTAGTGTGCCCGATGATGCTCCTGATGGGCATCTATTCCAGGTTGAAGCTAAAGTACCTTGGTATGCCGACTTGGTGAATTTCTTGTGCACTACTAAATATCCGCCAGGAGCAAGCAAGAGAGAGAAGCAAAAACTGTTAGCATTGGCAAAGCACCATAGCATCATTGGGGGGCAACTCTATCGATATTTTGTTCATGAGAGCATTTATCGGAGGTGTCTCGAGGAAGAAGAAGCAAACCTAGTGTTGAGGGCTTTGCATGACGAACCTTGCGGTGGGCATTTTGCTGGTGAACTGACGGCAAGAAAGATTTTATTAGCTGGGTATTGGTGGCCAACGCTGTTCAAAGACTCGCACACATACTGTAAGAAATGTAACAGATGCCAACGAATGGGCAAACCCACATTAGCACATGCTGCTCCTCTCACGTCGGTGCTCACTCTTAAGCCCTTTGAGAAGTGGGGAATTGATTTTGTGGGGCCTATTGATCCTCCCTCAAGACGTCGGTCCAATAGGTATATCTTGGTCTGTACTGACTATGTTACCAAGTGGGTGGAAGCCAAAGCTCTGAAGACTGACCGAGCTGTTGATGTAGCTAAATTTTTGTACGAACAAATCATCACTCGATTCGGATGCCCGTTGGAGATAGTGAGTGATAGAGGAACACATTTTGTCAACGAATTGATCGAAGAATTAATGGAATTATATAAGATCAAACATAGAAAAAGCACTCCATATTATCCGAGGGCAAATGGACAAGTGGAGGTCACCAACAAAATTCTTGAACAGATTCTAACAAAGACAGTAGCTGTGCATAGGAGAGACTAGGATGAGAGACTTTTGGAAGCCTTGTGGGCATATCGAACATCCTACCGAGTGACGACCAAGAGCACTCCGTTCTCCCTAGTATATGGCGAGGAAGCCATCTTCCCCATCGAAAAAGAAGTTTCGACATTAAGAGTGGCCATCGAAGCCAGGTTGGGCGAGGAACAGTCATTAAAGGAGAGGTACATACAACTGGTCAAGCTAGAAGAAAAGAGACTCATCGCACAGCAAAGTTTGGAAGCTATCCAGAAGAGACGTAAAGAGAGGCATGATAAGAATCTCAAGACCTATGCGATTCAAGAAGGGGATTTGGTACTAGTCTATGATAGTAAATATTATAAATTCCTGGGGAAGTTACAAACAAGATGGGCAGGACCGTTTAAGGTGGTGGAACTCAACTCCAATGGTTCCATGCAAATTCAAGATTTAGGAGAAGAATGTGCTCCCGTGAAGGTTAACGCGCTTCGAGTTAAACCATATTTCAAGTGATATTAGGACGGGAGAAGCCAGACGAGATTCAAGCAGAAGGACGAAGTAGACTCCTTGTACATAGACGTATAGTTATATATATATATGCGCATATGTAAGCTATGATTTGTGTGTTATAAATGTTCTTCCTTGCTAGCTTAGGAATTTTGGACTTCTAATATTTTTTGTGTTATGCAGAGACTGTTAGGAGCTAAGTAACAAAATGGCAAATCAAATAACGCAACTCTACTTGTACGAGCTGAGGATATATTTCTCGGACCAAACATTCGCCCGCATGGACATAGATGTCGACGACTTTGAGACAGAATATGATGTTGAGGAAGCGCATTGGCTGGTATGCTTTATAAACCAGGGTCTGGGTGTGGCATTTTACATTGAGTGTTTTGAGGAATACCTAACTCGACATGTAGGATGGGCGGGAGATCGATATTACTATTTTGATCCTTCGAGGGAAATGCCTAACGAGGAAAATGATATCACGTGGGCTTGGGCAGATGTGCTAACGATAGGAAGTGATGACGGAGCTCCTGAAGTTGAGCCTGACTCGCCCTAGGGAAGTTGTCGGGATGCGAGTACGATGTGAGGCTACATGAGACATCCCGGAGACCCACATTCTAGATCATCTAAGGATAGGTATACGAGGGACTAAGGCATAGCTGGCTGTAGTTACCAAGTGAAAAGTCAACTCGATGAATACATATGTAGTGTCTGTAATTGAGAGAATGAAGTGAAGAGGTGGTTGATCTGTCAAAGGCTAGTGTGTATATGTTTTGCATGCATGTGTGGGAAAAGTGGGAAAATCCCTTTCTTCCTCTCCCTAATTCTCAGGACTTGGGTGAACTAATTAACTATGAAAAAAAAAAAAAGAAAAGAAAAGAAAAGAAAAAAAAAAATTGTGTTGCTGTGATCGTACCAATGCGCTATGGTGGGCTAGGTGGGTGGATTTATCCTGGCCGGGTGGTTAGGACCACGAGCCGCAGCTAGTTTCGCCATAGGCTTGGGAGGTATATGTTTGTGTCTTAGCTACGCGCCATAACGGGTTGGTAGGTAGGTGGAGCCATCGTGGCTGGGTAGTCACGACCATGAGCCGTATCCAGCTTCGTTATGGGCTAGCTGATATATGTTATGTGTTATCATTGTGTGTTTGTGTGTTGTGCACTGCATTGCATTGGTAGATGGGTGGAATCAACCTGATCGGGTGGTCAGGTCCACGAATCGCATCCAGTGACAATGTAGGCCAACGTGTGAAATTAAATAAAATCTACATATGCAAAAAAAAATCCCCACTCCTGAGGGGGAGAGAGAGAGAGGAGAGGGCGAAGATCGCCTGGAAGGGAACGTTATTTGCTTGTGTGACTGGTATGTGTTGGCTTGCGACAGATCAGCTCACTTTGAATCAACATTCTTGATAGCACAAATATTCTATATGTACTTATGGATGAGGCTTTAGTGAGGTAATGCAACGGTCTTGCTTTATAACTTGTGTGCTCTATCTGAGGGTTTTTCTAGTGTGTGGGACACTCCAGGGTTTTTATGTAGGTCTTGACTTGTACTCGAGTCTCGATGGTTTCTGTAGGACGACGATGGGGATTCTTTAGGAGTGTCTGGTCATGGACTATGTGTACATAGCGAATAGTAGATGAAATAATGGGGTATGCATTTTGGGTGTGTTGCATTTCCTCTTGAATTCGTTTTAGTCGTTGTTGTTTATTTCGGTCTTTCCATTTCTGTTTCTCGCAATGACAATGCATGTGTAATTCATGGAAAGGTGTGCATGTGTTATTTTGGTTGAGACCATTTTTCATAATGGAATGTATGAGCAAATTGATGCATGGCTGAAATGGAATTGCATATATGTGCATGTTCGTGGATCATTTTGGAAGTGACTGATTTGTATGTATTCATGAGTGATTTTTTGAGCACTAATAGCTTCGATGAGTGCAGGTTCAGTGGAAGTAACCGCTCGAGGAAAAGGTATGCAAACAAGTTATAAATTGACATGTTCATAGTTGTTTGGATTTTATTGCAGCATGTAGTGGCTCGTCGAGGACGACTTCGCAAATAAGAAAAGGGGAGTATGTTAGCTCATGAACTGGTTGATTTTTTTATGCACTAATATGCCCCATTTTGGAGAGTATTTGTTTGAACATAGGTGTTTGGCAATGAGAATAGATGGCCGGTGATGATAAGATCTACTCGAATGTGGACACAAGGATCAAGAGCAGTATGCGGGCCATTTTGGGATGTGGCTGCTGTATTTGGATCATTAAAAGAGAGATCGGGAGGCAGGAGGAAGAACTGAATATGCACTCTTTTGGGGATTCATGAAGAGAAAGGGGGCAGATATGCCAGTTGCTGTCTAGAAAATATGGAAGACTATACATAGTAGGCTCACTTGATTCCTTTGAAGGATTAGTGCCATGACAACCCACACTTTCAAGGTTAAATTTATATGAGCTGCTCAAAGGATAAGGGATGTGGCTCCAATGGTTCAACTTTTTTCCTTATCTAATGTTCCCTCGATATGTGTGGCAATGGGGGATTCGCAAGGCCCTAGAAGAGAGGGCAATAGTGGCAAAGAAGAGCTCGTGCATGTTGAGGGGTTCAGCATGATCCTGAAGAGAAAAGGAAGGGAACAAAAAAAACTGACGCCTCTGAGGAACTCAAGGACCATATCATCGTGCTGAAATGAGTCGCGATCATGTTTTTATATAGTGGAAGCTTCGCGCAAGGTTTTTCAAGCTCTCTAGGGGCTCAGTTCTATTGTGTACTCTACAAAAGATGAGACTTCATGAGCGGAAGTGGTAACGAGATATTGGAAGCTAAACCTCCGCGGATGGAGGTTACCTCTGAGGCGTGCCAGAGACGTATTTTTGTAAAACTTGTTCCCGCTAATCAATTGACTACTGGATGAAACTTTGAAGTGATGGTGTAGAAGACATTCAGGGTGATTGGTGTTCTCCAAAAGAATATGTTGCGTATCTACAGAGCTTGATGCAATCGAACTACGTCTGCACCTGCACATTGTTTTAATATTTCAGGAAGCAAAGGAATGTGACCTTGAGGTTGGAATTCATGAATCGAGTGGCGTTGTATTGCAATCATTTGTTCTTAGTTTAGATTCAGTGATAGGATACATTGAATAGGACTTCTATTCAGATCCAGAGTACTTTACTTTTTCGCCATAACTGATTCGCTACCTACATGACGAGCTTCCTGTATGGGAATGAAAACATGGGGAGACCGATGGAGTATACGCAGGGAATGAAAAGTGGCACTAATATTGATAAGAAGGCATGATTGGCATACGCAGGGAAGATCGAGCGCTCCAGATTAGATGGAACAGAGTTCGATGTTGCAATAGTGAAATATATTGACTTCAAATCGAAAGACAAGTGGACCATCAAAAAGATTCACAAAGGCCAGAGATTATGGATCGATATCTATTAGCCCATCTGTTCACGTATTTGGACTTCTTCTGAGTCACGTGTTCCAATACAGAGAGCTAGATAAATGGAAGGGAGAGGAAGGATGCTCCACGGTCATTTAATTGGAGAGATTGGATGGACTTGCTGCTTGGTGAATCTCACAGGATTCGTCACATATTCATGTACCTACAGATAAGTAAGAATAAAGAAAGGGTGCAGTTTATCAAGAATCCTAAACAATGACACTCCCATGCACTTGTAAGTTTTGTTCCTACATGCTTCTATACATTCAAATCATTGATAACATTGCGCTTGATTTCTGCCCAGTTTCCCTCGTTTGCTAACCCCTTCATATGCTTGATGCATGTCCTCGGCATTGTGCCAATATCAGTTGTTACTTTTTTGAAAAAAGGGGAGAATTACATAGTAGATTTGGGCTCCGCATGGTACCTAGTGTGCCTATATCTCTACGTTAACATCACCTGTGCTTGATAATCACTTGATGTAGGTATTGGGGATTGAAAGGGGTGACAGGAAGAGGACGTTTCTGGCGGGGGAGGGTTTTCTTTGGAGTTCTTTTCATTTTTAATGAGAGGGGTTCGCAGGCAGGCGGTTGCTTCTTCCTTTTTTCGGGTGGAGACATATGCTGGGGGTTTTTTTTCCGTGCTTCTTGGGGAGGGAAAGTTGGCTCGCATGCTCGGACAGAGAACAACAAGAAGGGAGAGGTTTTTTTTGTTGTTGCTTGCTGCGTTGGTCCTGCACACCTTCAGAGGGTTCTTTCCCCTCTGTTTCTTTTTTGCTCGGTGTTAAGGGGGGGCTGCGGTCGATGGGGAGGTGCCATCAGAGGAGGAAGCGCTTCATCAGGGTCAAATAGTCCTTGCGCATAGAGAGAAGGGGTTCTGGTCATAGAGCGAGACAAGAGGAAGGGTTACTTATGAATTGTAGAGGTTTGGAATCAGCTGGGAGGACACCTCCATTCAGCAAAGGAGGAAATAAGAAAAGAGAACGTTCTCTCTCTCGGACTCTTGGGCTTTCAAGAATGGGAAGGTAGTCCAGGAGGGGTTCGGTGCTTTTGGGGAAAGTGAAGGAGAGTGTTTGTGCATGAGAAGTGTGTATGAATAAGGAGTAGAGAGAGTGGGAAGTGAAATATGAGAAGTGATCCTTGTAGATTGGATCCTTGTGTGTGTGGACATTCCGGTCCCCATTCCTCCCACTTCACAACTATATTTGGATGCAATTGTGGACTTAAAGTGAGAAAAGGGATAGAGCACAAATAAATTTGGCAAGGTATAGGTACGTGTAAGGCATTTTCTCGTGGGGTATAGGGCTAACATTTTGGTGCGTCTGCCGGGAAACATATGCGCTAGTGCATAGACATAGGAAGAATCCATCGTGAGACAATTGTGGGCTCTAGGTAATCCAATTGGACCAATTCCGAGGGATTTGAACATAATAAAGCCTCGTATAATCACTTTTTTCCTTGGGCTTAGGAGCTAATCAATATCCTTCCAACATTAAAGCATTCTCACTTGTGTCTAGAATTTTCTACTTCCATCCATTGCCAATGCACATGAATCCATCATACACTATGCAAAAAGGAAGCTTGTTAGTGCACAAAAACACTTATATGGCTAACACATACATACATACATACGTACATACATACATACATACATACATACATACACACACACGTACATAAATACATACATACATACATACATATATATATACATACATACATACATACATACATTCATACATACATACATACGTACGTACGTACATACATACGTACGTACATACATACATACATACATACATACATACATCTATACATAGATAGATACATAGATAGATAGATAGATAGATAGATAGATAGATAGATCGATGGATAGATAGATCAATAGATAGATAGATAGATAGATAGATAGATAGATAGATAGATAGATAGATAGATAGATAGATAGATAGATAGATAGATAGATAGATAGATAGATAGATAGATAGATAGATAGATAGATAGATAGATAGATAGATAGATAGATAGATAGATAGATTGATTGATTGATTGATTGATTAATAGATAAATAGATAGATAGATAGATAGATAGATAGATAGATAGATAGATAGATAGATAGATAGATAGATAGATAGATAGATAGATAGATAGATACATAGACAGATAGATAGATAGACAGATAGACAGATAGAGAGATAGACAGATAGACAGATAGACAGATAGACATATAGATAGATAGACATATAGATAGATAGACATATAGATAGATAGACAGACAGATAGATAGACAGATAGATAGATAGACAGATAGATAGATAGATACATACATACATACATACATACATACATACATACATACATACATACATACATACATACATACTGTTGGTGCAGACCCGCTTATTGTGGAATTTGCTTACACCACTTCTTGATGAACTGTTGAGAGTGATGGATGGATGCACTCAGGAAATTAGTTGGTGCTGCAAAACCTGCTTCACACCTGCCCTCTTTTCTTTCCAGATATGCTTAGTACACAAGTTTAGCTTCCTAATGACATAAAGAAACCATATATGTGCTTTGGAAATGATTTGGGTAATGACCAAATCAAAACAGATAACTTGGTACTTCACAAATCAAACAAAACCTTCTATTCCTGTAATGATACCTGCTCAGACTTTTACTCAGTGTGTCCAGCACACTTAAAATTGGCACAATTCCTTTTGGGAGTAACAATGTACCTTAGTAAGCTACCAATCACAAGTGGAATCACTTCAATTAACTAACTATGCTCTGAGAAATAAGTTTAGCAAAATTATATCTACCCCCGATTTTTCAGGAACTCTGCAGACAAATACCAGTGAGCACCTCGACTTGATTTTCTCCCAAATGGCTGAATGGAATCCTTTGAAATTTTGTATGCTTGTAGTAGACTTTGAGCTGGTTCCAATGAGCTATAGAACTCTTGATTTGGTTCAGTAGATCCAGAGCAATGCTTCTTTGAAGTTGACAGACTTGGAGTAGATGACTCAGACAAAACAGAGATGATGAATGTATACTTCTATTGATATATGTGTTTGTACAATCTCATTAGCTTGCCAAGCAGAGCTATATGAGGTATTGTGGTGTTGGCTATGGAGTAACCTTCACACACAATGAATTACAAAGGGATTTGGCCTCGGGAAGTGAGCTAGAATGACAGTACTACCCGCGACTTTTTGATTGTACATTTTATAGAAGTTTTGAGATCATTTGAATTTGAAATTCAAACTTAGGCTCCCTTGAATCTCTCCTCTAAAATAGGGAGATATTCTCTCCATCTCAACAATCAAAAATCCACGACTCTAGTGGTAGGTAAGTGACTTAAAGTGATTACACCCAAATGACAAGTCACTTATACTTTTACAAGGGGTAAGAAGTAGAAACACATAAGCATATGTTCATGTGAGCTTTGCCTTAAGTAATGCCTTGATAAAGAACTTTATCCATGCTAATCTTCCAAGGGTCCAAGCCAATGTGTGTAGGCTTGTTTGCACCAACAGCTCCCCCTCAAGCTAAACACTTTGGCTTAAGTCTTCTTCTTCATTCTTCAATTACTTCCTGCAATCCAATCATAGATTTGAATCTTCCTAGCTTGTTTCCATCCAATGCCTTGGTAAGTAAATCTGCACATTGCATATTAGTAGAAATATATGTCAATTGAATCTCTTTACTTAACAATTTCTCTCTCACATAGTGGTAATGAACCTCTATGTGTTTGGTTCTGGCATGATAAATTGGATTTGCTGCAAGGTGAAGAGAGCTAGTGTTATCTCCAAATATAATAGGTGGTCTTGTGAATAGACCTAACTCTGTATATAGAAGCTTCAACCAGATTGCTTCTTGAGTAGCATTTGCAAGTCCTCTATACTCTGCTTCAGTGGATGACAATGCCACTGTAGGTTGCTTCTTAGCTGACCAAGAGATAGGCTTATCTCCTGCAAAACAAATGTACCCTGAGGTGCTCCTTCTATCATCCTTGCATCCTGCCCAATCTGCATCTGAGTAAACCTTAATGTCAATATCTGATGTATAAGGAAAGTACAAACCATGACTTTGAGTTCCCTTGAGGTACTTCAAGATCTTCTTTGCTGCCTCTAGATGAGGTACTCTAGGTTTGTGCAAGAATTGACTGAGCACACTTACACCATATGCTATGTCAATTCTTGTCAAGGTAGCATAGTTCAAACTACCCACCATACTTTGATATCCTGTAATGTCTTTGAGTTCTTCTCCTTCATGAGCACTTAGCTTTTGATTAACCTCCATTGGAGTAGTAGATACCTTAGCATCCTGCAAGCCAAACTTCTTGACCATATCCTGTACATACTTCTTTTGAGTAATGTATATACCTGAGTTTGTGTAGATCAATTCAAGACCTAGAAAATATTTTAGTAATCCAAGATCACTAATCTTGAATTCTTTCATCATCTGACCCTTGATGTGTCTAATCCCATTGACATCATTACCTGTAATGATGATGTCATCAACATAGACACATAAGTAGATTACCTCTGTACTACTTCTCTTTATGAATAGAGAAGTGTCTGCTTTGCTCATCACAAATCCTTGGTCTAGAAGGTAGGTGGTCAATCTGTAATTCCATGCTCTAGGTGCCTGCTTTAAACCATACAGAGCCTTCTTCAATTTACAAACATAATGTACCTTTCTTGGATCTTCATAGCCAGGTGGTTGTGACATGTAGACTTCTTCAGATATCCATCCATTTAGGAATGCATTCTTCACATCCAATTGGTACATGTTCCAATTCTTGGATGCAGCTACACTCACCAATACTCTGATAGTTGGCATCTTGGCCACAGGAGAAAATGTCTCCTCATAATCAATGCCTTGGATTTGTGCAAAACCCTTGGCTACCAACCTAGCTTTGTACCTGTTAATTGTCCCATCTGAATTCTTCTTCAACTTGTAGATCCATCTGGATCCAATTACCTTCATAGTCTCCTTCTTGGGTACCAAGTCCCAAGTATCACTCTCTTTTAGGGCTTCTATCTCCTCATCCATTGCTTCTCTCCATTCTGGCTTTGTAATTGCTTCTTCATAGGTACCTGGTTCTTCATTCAACAAATCTTTTGCAAGGTATACAGAATGTTTAGTTACAAGTGATGTGTCATACCCAAATCTGATAGGTTTCTTCTTCTCTCTCTGAGATCTTCTCATAGCTTGAGTGGAAGTTTCTGCCTTGTCCTCCAATTGCTTCATCTTCATCTTTCCTTTGGATTTCCAAGCCTTGAACTCTTCAAGGTTGATGGTATCATCATCTGAGCTTGAATCTTCTTGCTGTGTTGGCTCTTCCTTGGTAAGCTTTGGAAAATCTTCCTCCATGTCATAAGGTAGACTTACTTTCCTGCATTCATTCTCATACCATGAGTCATTCTCATCAAATATGACATCTCTGCTTACCTTGAACCCTTTGTTTGTGGGGTTATAGAATCTGTATCCCTTTTGGTTCAAATCATAACCAATGAAGATACATTTCTCTGCCTTTGGGTCTAGCTTTCCTCTTACCTGTGAAGGAATATGCACATATGCTACACATCCAAAGATTTTGCAGTGATCTAGAGAGGGTCTCTTACCATGCCATGCTTCATATGGTGTCATGCCATCAAGTGATTTGGATGGCAACCTATTGATGAGATAGGTGGCAGTGGACACACTCTCTGCCCATAGGTAATTTGGCAACTTTTTCTCATTGAGCATAGACCTAGCTGTTTCCACTATAAGTCTATTCCTTCTTTCTGCTACTCCATTTTGTTCAGGTGAGTATCTGGTAGTGATCTCCCTCTTGATGCCTCTTTCCTGCAAGAAATCTTCAAACTCATTTGAGAAGTATTCTCCTCCACCATCTGATCTTAACCTCTTCAAGCTTCTACCTGTTTGATTCTCAACAAGTGCAAGATACCTTTTGAAACAATTAAACACTTCATCTTTATGCTTCATAAAGTACAAAATGGTCCATCTGCTATAGTCATCAATGAAGGACACATAATACCTTGAACCAGAAATGGAAGGGTCCTTGCTAGGTCCCCAAACATCTGTGTGTACCAAGTCTAGGTAGTCTTCATGCATGAAACCTTTTCTTGAGTAGGGTAATCTGTGAGACTTACCAAATTGACATGATCCACATTTGTAAATCATGTGTTGCTTGGATACATTAGGTATCCCAAGCACACACTGATCCCTGCACATTTGCTTGATAGTCCTTTCACCTATGTGTCCTAGTCTTTTATGCCATATCTCTAACTCTGAGAGTGTCTGATCCTTATAGTTATACAAAGCAATATTTTTTGTATCTTCTAGCTCAAATGTAAATAACCTACCTGATTTCTCCCCTTTGGCTATCCTCCTGAATCCTTGTTTTGGGTCCTCCACATATGCTCCATGTTGTGTGAATCTGACCTGCAAACCTTTCTCCACAATCTGACCAACACTCATCAAATTCTTAGTTATTGTTGGTACATAGAGTACCCTGCTTAATAGATTTTGATTGCCATCACATGTCTTCACATTTCCAACTTTGACAACAGAGTGCTTAGTGTCATCACCTGTTTGTACCTGATGTTTGCCCTTGGGCTCTTCCAAATCAGAAAGCAATGCCACATTGCCAGCTACATGGTTAGAACATCCTGAGTCAATATAAAATAAATGATCATCATTTGTACCTATCTTTGAGGTCATATTCATGATCAATAAGGAGTCATCTTGCTCCTCTGTGTAGTTGTTGTAGTCTCTTCTATTTCTGAATCCACCTTGGTAGCTTCCATTGTGGTTGTTGTTGTAATTGTTGTTGTATTGGTTGTTGTACCCATTGTAGCTTTGATTGTGGTTGAATCTGCCTCTTCCTTGAGAATATCCACCTCTTGAGTAGCCTCTTCCTCTCTGGTTTTTATAGTTCTTGTAGCATTCATCTGTGGTATGATTGGACAATCCACAGATGTTGCAAGGTGATGAGTTGTAGGGTCTCCCCCTACCTGACTTACCTCCTCTGCCTCTTCCTCTAGATGACCTACCTCTCCCTGCATAATTGGCTTGAGAGGTAGAGCCTTCTTCATCCTGTTTCTTCTTGCCTTTATCTTTAACTTTCTTATCAGTAAAGAGAGCAGAGGGGTTATTACCTTTTGATTGATCTCCAGCCTTGGTGAACTTTGCTTCATGTGTAAATAGTTGGCCCATGAGTGTTGTGAGATCAGGGGTATGCATGTCCATGTAGAGATCCATTGCAGTGGTGAAACTTTCCCACTTATCATCTGCCTTGAGTCCATTTGTCACTTGCCTGACTATTTGCTCCTCTTCAATTTCCTCTCCAATGCTTGCTAGTTGGTCTGCCACATCTTTGATCTTTGTCACATAATCTGAGACTGATTGCTTGGGCTGCTTCCTAAGTGTTGTGAACTCTATCCATAATTGATTCTTCCTAGCCCTTGTGTTGGAAGAAAAATAATTTGACAAGGTTTCCCAAGTCTCTTGGGAAGTCTTACAGTTTCTTACATGAGGTAAAAGAAAGTCAGATATAGAGTTTAAGAGATAAGACCTTGCCAAAGCATCCTTTGCACACCATTGGTTAAGTCTTTCATGCTCATCCTTTGTAGGTAGTCCTCTAGTCTTGAATGAGGGCAACTCCTCATCTCCTGATATGTATCCAAATAGACTTCTCCCTTGTAGATAGGTCTTCATTCTCAATGACCAAGCTTGATAGTTGTTTCTGTCCAATTTGTCAATGAATGAAGGGAAACCATCACCCATGATTACCTTCTTTTGCTCTGATACCACTGTTGAGAGTGATGGATGGATGCACTCAGGAAATTAGTTGGTGCTGCAAAACCTGCTTCACACCTGCCCTCTTTTCTTTCCAGATATGCTTAGTACACAAGTTTAGCTTCCTAATGACATAAAGAAACCATATATGTGCTTTGGAAATGATTTGGGTAATGACCAAATCAAAACAGATAACTTGGTACTTCACAAATCAAACAAAACCTTCTATTCCTGTAATGATACCTGCTCAGACTTTTACTCAGTGTGTCCAGCACACTTAAAATTGGCACAATTCCTTTTGGGAGTAACAATGTACCTTAGTAAGCTACCAATCACAAGTGGAATCACTTCAATTAACTAACTATGCTCTGAGAAATAAGTTTAGCAAAATTATATCTACCCCCGATTTTTCAGGAACTCTGCAGACAAATACCAGTGAGCACCTCGACTTGATTTTCTCCCAAATGGCTGAATGGAATCCTTTGAAATTTTGTATGCTTGTAGTAGACTTTGAGCTGGTTCCAATGAGCTATAGAACTCTTGATTTGGTTCAGTAGATCCAGAGCAATGCTTCTTTGAAGTTGACAGACTTGGAGTAGATGACTCAGACAAAACAGAGATGATGAATGTATACTTCTATTGATATATGTGTTTGTACAATCTCATTAGCTTGCCAAGCAGAGCTATATGAGGTATTGTGGTGTTGGCTATGGAGTAACCTTCACACACAATGAATTACAAAGGGATTTGGCCTCGGGAAGTGAGCTAGAATGATAGTACTACCCGCGACTTTTTGATTGTACATTTTATAGAAGTTTTGAGATCATTTGAATTTGAAATTCAAACTTAGGCTCCCTTGAATCTCTCCTCTAAAATAGGGAGATATTCTCTCCATCTCAACAATCAAAAATCCACGACTCTAGTGGTAGGTAAGTGACTTAAAGTGATTACACCCAAATGACAAGTCACTTATACTTTTACAAGGGGTAAGAAGTAGAAACACATAAGCATATGTTCATGTGAGCTTTGCCTTAAGTAATGCCTTGATAAAGAACTTTATCCATGCTAATCTTCCAAGGGTCCAAGCCAATGTGTGTAGGCTTGTTTGCACCAACATGAACATGGCAAAGGCTCGGAACCTTGTCAAGCCTGTGGAATTCGCCGCGCCACTGGAGTTGGCTAAGCTAGAGTGAAATTAGAACACCTCTATAATCAGCAGTAGCTCAGCAAAGTTATTGTTACTCAACATATAAGACTGTGTTTTGAATTTACTGAAAATTCCACTAGAACTTCACCGGACTGTCACCGTAATTACACCGGAATGTTACCGGAATCAACTGCAATTTAGTTTTGTAATTACTTCAAGTATATAAGGAAGTCATGCATGAACTTCCTTCACTGAATGAACTCTTTCTGAAGTTTAAGGAAAAACTTCACCAATTTAGAATGCCTCTTTCCGATCAGACTTTGTACTGTGTGTACATATCTGTTTCACCGAAATCTTTGATGAACTAATAGTAGAGATGTCTAGCTATAAGATAAGCTATCTCTCATACGAAACTTTAATTTATTCTACGAGATATACTTCGTTGTTCTACTGGAAAACACGTTTACTGAGAAAACTGTAACTGACCAAAAAATACGTTTATTGAGAAAGTATTGGAAAACACGTTTACTGAAAGAACTGTAACTGTTAACTGACTTTATACTGTAACATGAAAATACTCAGATTTCTTCACATACGAAGAATACAAGCAAGCTTCCACATGAACATGTGTTTTCTATTAGAGAAGATGAGTACAAAACTAGCTTGGCCTCTTCTTGCTCAAGCTATAGAAACTCTTCTACACTGAGTAGTCTCTTCTTACCATCTCTCTCAAATGAATACCTGACATTTCAGGTTTCTGTTATTCATCTTTACATACGCAATCTCTGGCGTCATCTAGACCTATTCTTGATTTCTATATTCGCTCTATTCATACGACGCGCTCTGTTGGTGTAAATCAAGCCTTCACACTTGGCTTTGATTTGTACCTTGAAGACTCAACATAAAGCTTGGACCTTGGAAGCTTAGTTTGAGTTAATTCATGAAGATATCACTTGAAGAATGAGCCATTGGAACTCATGCTTAATGTTCTAACTTTTTTACTCATTGTAAAAGTCATTATGACTTGGCATGTACATGTAATCATACCTACTTGATTAAGTCGTGGAAAATTTGATTGATTGAGTGGGTGAATGATTGAGAGAATATCTCATTCATTTTTAGGTACAAGATTCTAGGAGATTTGAATTAGAGTTCAAATTCAAATCCTCACTCAAAACATATATATGTGAAGAAAAAAGTCGCGGGTAATACTTCACTCTTCCCGAGGCATTTCTGAGTAAATCTTTGAGTGTGTGAGTGCTACACTATAGCCTACACATCTAAGTACCATTGAGCATCACATTCTATGCCAATGGGAATGTACAATCAATAGAATTAATACATAGCATTACATTCATAATCTCTGGTTTCTCTGAGTGACTACCTTCAACTCTGTCAACTCCCAAGAGGCATATCTCAAGATCTACTAAACCAAATTGGATGATTCAAAGTGCATTGGATTCAGCTCAAAGTCTACTATACACCTAAAAAATTTCAAGGCCATTGGATCAACCATTACAGAGAGATCTCAATCGAGGTGCTCACTGGTCTGTGATTGTAAATTTCCTAAAAAGTCGAGGGTGTACCTTATTTTGCTAAAGTGATTTCTCTGAGTGTGGTTTATCATTTTCTTTCATTCCACTTGCAAATGGGAGCTTATTAAGCTAATAGAATATCTCTAGAAGGAATTTTGCTAATTGTAACTACACTGGTCACACTGAGCATAACACTGAGCAGGTGTCAATACCAAAATAGCAAGTTTTTCAGGATTCTTGAAGTCACAAGTAGTCTGTTTTGATCTACTCATTACTCAACTCATTTCCAAAGTACATATAGCATATTTTGGTGTCATTTGGAAGCTAAGCAAGTGTACTAAGCATATCTGGAGTCAAAGGAGGGCAGGTGTGAAGCAGGTTTTGCAGCACCAACTCAGTTCTTGAGTGCATCCAATCATCACTCACAACAGTGGTATCAGAGCATATAAGGTAACATGGGTGATGGTTTCCCTTCCTTCATTGACAAATTAGACAGGAACAACTACCAAGCTTGGTCTCTAAGAATGAAGACCTATCTACAAGGAAGGAGCTTGTATGGATTCATATCAGGAGATGAGGAATTGCCCTCATTTAAAGCTAGAGGTCTACCCACCAAGGAAGAGCAAGAGAGACTCAATCAATGGTGTGCAAAAGATGCTTTGGCAAGGTCATACCTTCTAAACTCTATTTCTGATTTCCTTCTACCACACATAAGGAATTGCAAAACTTCCCAAGAGACTTGGGAAACCTTGTCAACTTACTTTTCATCAAGCACAAGGGCCAGAAAGAATCAGCTATGGGTTGAGTTTACAACTCTTAGGAAGCAATCAAAGCAATCTGTCTCAGATTTTGTTACCAAAGTCAAGGACATTGTAGACCAACTTGCAAGTGTTGGAGAGGAGATTGAGGAAGAACAAATAGTCAGACAAGTAATCAATGGACTAAAGGCAGATGACAAGTGGGAGAGCTTTACCACAGCAATGGACTTATACATGGACATCCAAGCACCTGATCTAACAACTCTAATTGGACAACTCTTCACACATGAAGCAAAGATTACAAAGAATGGAGAGCAATCAAAAGGTAAAAATCCCTCTGCCCTTTATACTGATAAGAAGATAAAAGATAAAGGCAAAAGTAAGAAGGTTGATGAAGAAGGCTCTACCTCCCAAGCAAACTATGCAGGGAGAGGTAGATCTTCTAGAGGTAGGGGCAGAGGAGGTAAGTCAAGTAGGGGGAGACCCTACAACCAATCTCCATGAAATATTTGTGGCTTGTCTAATCATACCACAGATGAATGCTACAAAAACTACAAGAACCAAAGAGGAAGAGGTCACCAAAGAGGAGGATACTCTCAAGGCAGAGGCAGATTCAATCAATCTCAAAGCTACCATGGCTACAACAATAATTATAACAACAGCTACAATCACAATGGCAACTATCAAGGTGGATACAGAAATAGGAAAGACTACAACAATTATGCAGAGAAACAAGATGACTCTTTATTGATCATGAATATGACTTCTAAGTCAGGTATCAATGATGATCACTTATTCTATATTGATTCAGGTTGCTCTAATCATGTAGCTGGAAATGTTGCATTACTTTCTGATTTGGAAGAACCCAAAGGCAAGCACCAAGTGCAGACAGGTGATGACACTAAACATTCAGTTGTTAAAGTAGGCAATGTCAAAACTAGTGATGGTAATCAGAATTTATTGAGCAGAGTATTGTATGTTCCAACAATCACCAAGAACCTAATTAGTGTAGGTCAGATTGTGAAAAAAGGTCTACAGGTCAGGTTCACACAACATGGTGCATATGTGGAGGATCCAAGACATGGATTCAGAAGGATAGCCAAGGGAGAAAAATCAGGTAGATTGTTTACCTTTGAACTTGAAGACACTAAGAATATTGCTTTGTACAACTATAAAGATCAAACCCTATAAGAATTGGAGATTTGGCACAAGAGATTAGGTCACATTGGAGAGAAGACCATAAAACAAATGAGCAGGGATCAATGTGTGCTTGGGATACCTAATGTATCCAAGCAACACATGATATACAAGTGTGGGGCTTGTCAATTTGGTAAGTCACACAGATTGCCCTATACCAAGAAAGGTTTTATGCATGAAGATTATCTGGAATTGGTTCATACAGATGTTTGGGGACCTAGCAAGGAGCCATCCATACCTGGATCAAGGTACTATGTGTCCTTCATTGATGACTATAGCAGGTGGACTGTCTTATATTTCATGAAACATAAAGATGAAGTATTTAATTGTTTCAAGAGGTACCTTGCATTAGTTGAAAATCAAACAGGTAGACATTTGAAGAAGCTAAGGTCAGATGGTGGAGGAGAATACTTCTCCAATGACTTTGAAGATTTCTTGCAGGAAAGAGGCATCAAGAGGGAGATTACTACAAGGTACTCACCTGAACAAAATGGGGTAGCTGAAAGGAGGAATAGACTCATTGTAGAGACAACTAGGTCTATGCTAAATGAAAAGAAATTGCCAAATTATCTTTGGGCAGAGAGTGTATCTACTGCCACATATTTAATTAACAGGTTGCCATCAAAGACACTTGATGGAATGACACCCTATGAGGCTTGGCATGGTAAGAGACCATCTCTGGATCATTGCAAAATCTTTGGTTGTGTTGCATATGTGCATATTCCCTCACAGGTAAGGGGAAAGCTAGACCCTAAAGCTGAAAAATGTATCTTCATTGGTTATGATTTGAATCAGAAAGGATACAGATTCTACAACCCCTCAAATAAAGGCTTCAAGGTAAGCAGAGATGTCATCTTTGATGAGAATGACTCATGGTATGAAAATGAATGCAGGAAGGTTAGTCTACCTTATGACATGGAAGAAGACTTCCCCAAGCTTATCAAGCAAGAACCAATTCAAAAAGAAGACACAAGCTCAGATGATGAAGACACCATCAACATTGAAGAGTTCAAGGCTTGGAAATCCAAAGGGAAAATGAAGATGAAGAAGCTAGAGGATATACCAGAATCCTCAACTCAAGCTATGAGGAGATCTTAGAGAGAAAGTAAGAAACCTATTAGGTATGGGTATGATACTTCCCTTGTAACCAAGCATTCTGTATATCTTGCAAAGGATCTCTTGAATGAAGAACCAGGTACATTTGAAGAAGCAATTACTAAACCAGAATGGAAGGAAGCAATGGATGAAGAAATGGAAGCTCTCAAGGAAAGTGATACTTGGGACTTGGTACCCAAGAAAGAATCTATGAAGGTGATAGGATCCAGATGGATCTACAAACTCAAGAGGAATTCAGATGGTACAATAAACAGGTATAAAGCTAGGTTGGTAGCCAAGGGTTTTGCACAAACCCAAGGCATTGATTATGAGGAGACATTTTCTCCTGTGGCCAAGATGCCAACTATCAGAGTTATGGTGAGTGTAGCTGCATCCAAAAATTGGAACATGTACCAATTGGATGTGAAGAATGCATTCTTGAATGGATGGATATCTGAAGAAGTCTACATGTCACAACCACCTGGCTATGAAGATCCCAAGAAGGTAAATCATGTTTTTAAATTGAAGAAGGCTCTGTATGGGTTGAAGCAGGCACCTAGAGCATGGAATTACAGGTTGACAACCTACCTTCTAGACCAAGGATTCATAATGAGCAAAGCAGATACTTCATTGTTTATCAAAAGGAACAATTCAGAGGTAATATACTTGTGTGTCTATGTTGATGACATCATTATTACAGGAAATGATGTTCAGGGAATTAGACATATCAAAGGACAAATGATGAAGGAATTCAAGATAAATGATCTTGGATTATTGAAGTACTTCCTAGGACTTGAATTGGTCTATACAAATTCAGGTATCTTTATTACTCAGAAGAAGTATATTCAGGACATGGTCAAGAAGTTTAATTTGCAGGATGCTAAAGTCTCAAGCACTCCTATGGAGATCAACCATAAACTCAGTGCTCATGAAGGAGAAGAACTCCAAGATATTACAGGTTACCAAAGTTTGGTAGGTAGTCTAAATTATGCTACCCAGGATTGATATATCATATGGTGTTAGTGTACTTAGCCAATTTATGCACAAACCAAGAGTACCTCATTTAGAGGCAGTAAAGAAGATAGTAAAGTACCTAAAGGGAACTCAAAATCATGGTTTGTACTTTCCCTATTCATCAGACATTAATATTAAGGTATATTCAGATGCAGATTGGGCAGGTTGCAAGGATGACAGGAGAAGCACATCAAGTTACATATGTTTTGCAGGTGATAAACCAATTTCTTGGTCATCCAAGAAACAACCTACAGTAGCTTTGTCATCTACTGAGGCAGAGTATAGAGGGCTAGCAAATGCCACTCAAGAAGCCATATGGTTGAAGCTTTTATATTCAGAATTGGGCCTATACACAAGGCCACCAATCATCTTTGGTGATAACACAAGTTCTCTTCACCTTGCAGCTAATCCAATTTATCATGCTAGGACAAAACACATAGAGGTTCATTACCACTATGTGAGGGAGAAATTACTTAGCAAAGATATTCAATTGTCATATGTGTCTACTAATATGCGATGTGCAGATTTGCTTACTAAAGCTCTGGATGGAAGCAAGCTATGCAGATTTAAATCCATGATTGGATTGCAGGAAGTAATTGAAGACTAGAGATGAAGACTTGAGCCAAAGTGTTTGGCTTGAGGGGGAGCTGTTGGTGTAAATCAAGCCTTCACACTTGGCTTTGATTTGTACCTTGAAGACTCAACATAAAGCTTGGACCTTGGAATCTTAGTTTGAGTTAATTCATGAAGATATCACTTGAAGAATGAGCCATAGGAACTCATGCTTATATGTTCTAACTTTTTTACTCATTGTAAAAGTCATTGTGACTTGGCATGTACATGTAATCATACCTACTTGATTAAGTCGTGGAAAATTTGATTGATTGAGTGGGTGAATGATTGAGAGAATATCTCATTCATTTTTAGGTACAAGATTCTAGGAGATTTGAATTAGAGTTCAAATTCAAATCCTCACTCAAAACATATATATGTGAAGAAAAAAGTCGCGGGTAATACTTCACTCTTCCCGAGGCATTTCTGAGTAAATCTTTGAGTGTGTGAGTGCTACACTATAGCCTACACATCTAAGTACCATTGAGCATCACATTCTATGCCAATGGGAATGTACAATCAATAGAATTAATACATAGCATTACATTCATAATCTCTGGTTTCTCTGAGTGACTACCTTCAACTCTGTCAACTCCCAAGAGGCATATCTCAAGATCTACTGAACCAAATTGGATGATTCAAAGTGCATTGGATTCAGCTCAAAATCTACTATACACCTAAAAAATTTCAAGGCCATTGGATCAACCATTACAGAGAGATCTCAATCGAGGTGCTCACTAGTCTGTGACTGTAAATTTCCTAAAAAGTCGGGGGTGTACCTTATTTTGCTAAAGTGATTTCTCTGAGTGTGGTTTATCATTTTCTTTCATTCCACTTGCAAATGGGAGCTTATTAAGCTAATAGAATATCTCTAGAAGGAATTTTGCTAATTGTAACTACACTGGTCACACTGAGCATAACACTGAGCAGGTGTCAATACCAAAATAGCAAGTTTTTCAGGATTCTTGAAGTCACAAGTAGTCTGTTTTGATCTACTCATTACTCAACTCATTTCCAAAGTACATATAGCATATTTTGGTGTCATTTGGAAGCTAAGCAAGTGTACTAAGCATATCTGGAGTCAAAGGAGGGCAGGTGTGAAGCAGGTTTTGCAGCACCAACTCAGTTCTTGAGTGCATCCAATCATCACTCACAACACACTCTACTCACGCACGTTCTTGCTCGCTCATGCACGCGCTTTTTTTTTTTTGTTCTCATCTCTCTTTATATACAGTTTTGATCCGGTGTAACAAACTCTAACAAACTCTAATTCTGGAATTTTCTACGCTGTACATTACGGTCGTGAATGTGTCCCTTCACTAAGGCTTTGATTTTCTGAATACTTTGATTCTGCTTCTCTTTATCTTCCTTTGTCTTTAGGTCTGTCTGTATGTCAAATTCATGAGTGATTCTTCAACAGCTCCCCCTCAATCACTAATTTGACTCTTCCTGTCTTTCGTATATTTTTCTTTCTTTTATACCTGCCATTTCTTTGAATCTACTTGTCTTTGTTCCATCCAAGCTCTTTGTCAAAATATTTGCAATCTGATCTTTTGTCAGAGTGTATACAATTTCTAGTTCCTTCTCCATCACCTTTTCCCTCAGGAAATGATACTGAATCTCTATGTGCTTTGTTCTTGCATGAAATACTGGATTTGCTGCAAGATACAATGAGCTCATATTATCTCCATGTATGATAGGTATACCTTGATCAATACCCATGCTTTTGAACAAGGTCTACATCCATATCACTTCTTTAGCTGCTTCTACAAGTCCTTTATATTCGGCTTCTGTTGTCGATAAATCCACTGTGTGTTGTTTCTTTGAACACCAGCTTACTAGCTTATCTCCTAGGTATATCATATACCCAGTGTTGATCTTCTATCATCTTGACTTCCTGCCCAGTCTGAGTCATTGAATGCTCTCAACTCTAAATCTGATGTAAAAGGATAATATAATCCTTCCTTTATAGTTCTTTTGATATATCTAAGAACTCTTTGTCCTGCAACCCAATGTTGATCCTTCGGACAATGCATGAACTGTGAGAGAACTCCCACTGCATAACTAAGATCTGGTCGTGTTAGTGTAGCATAAATTAGACTTCCCACTAACGACTGATACTTCCTCATATCTTTAAACTCTGCACCACTATATTTGCTGAGTTTATGATTTACTTCAAGTGGTGTTGAAGCTTCTCTACAATTCTCCATATTAGACTTCTTCAGTAAGTTTAGGAGATACCTTTCTTGCAAAACATATACACTATGATCTGTGTATGTGATTTCCATTCCAAGAAAGTATGATAACTTTCCTAGATCACTGATCTTAAACTCCTTTTCAAGCGATCTCTTTACCTCCTTGATTCCTTCATCTGATGTCCCTGTGATTATAATGTCATCTACATAAATACAAATGTAGATCATACCTTCTTCTGTTCTTTTGATGAGTAGACTTGCATCTGCCTTCGAACTTTGGTATCCAAGTTCATTGAGATATTTCACAAGTCTGTAATTCCAAGCTCTTGGAGCTTGTTTCAACCCATAAAGTGCTTTTCTTAATCTGCAAACAAAATTTGGATATCTGGAACTTACAAACCCTTCAGGTTCTTCCATATAGACTTCATCTGATATATATCCATTCAGAAATGCATTCTTTATATCTAGCTGACTTAGCTTCCATCCTTTTGATGATGCTATAGCAATCATTGTCCTTATGGTTGACATCTTTGCCACCGGACTAAACGTCCCATCATAATCTATGTCATGCGTCTGAACCAGTCTAGCTTTGTATCTGGCTATCCTTCCATCTGCAAGTTTCTTAACTTTGAAAACCCATTTACTTCCAATTACTTTCTTACCATTTGGTTTAGGAACAAGTTCCCATGTCTTGTTCTCCCCCAATGCGCTGAACTCTTCTTCCATTGCTTCTTCCCATTGCTTCTTGCCTTTAGCTTCATCATAGTTCTGAGGTTCTTCATCATCTTTGACCATATATGCATAATTTTTCTGAGTTATGTACAAAGTATCATAAGAATACCTTTCCGGTTGTCTTCTAGTCCTGCTTGACCTTCTTGGTTCACATTCTTCATAAGTGTCTGCATACACTTCTTCATCAAATATAGGAATTTCTTCATTCCTTCTTGTTAATCCATTTCTGGACGTACTTGCTTGCATATAGTCTTCATCTCTATTCACCTGCACAATTGATTTCCCTTTCTCTTTTCTTCTTACATCTTCTTCAAATTCTTCCGTTGTATGACTTTGATCTGCATACCAGCTTTTCTGTTCATCAAATGTAACATCTCTGGAAACAGTAAACTGTTTTGCTTGAGGATTCCATAACCTGTAACCCATCTGCTTTTCATCATATCCGACAAACACATATTTCTCTGCTTTTGGTTCAAGCTTATGTCTGAGTTGTGATGGTACATAAGCATAAGCTACTAATCCAAACACTTTGCAGTGATCAAGTGTTGGTTTCTTTCCCCACCAAGCTTCATAAGGGGTCATTCCATCTAAAGTTGTACACGGTAATCTGTTTACCAAGTATGTAACTGTATTTACGGCTTCAGCCCAAAGATAATTTGGACAGTCCTTTTCCTTTAGCACTCGTGCAAACTCAACTAGAGTTCGGTTCCTTCTTTCTGCTACACCATTTTGTTGTGGTGTATACCTGCAGGTTATTTCTCTCTTAATACCTGCATTCCAAAGATAATCATTGAACTCTCGGGAGAAGTATTCTCCCCCTCCATCAGACCTCAGTCTCTTAAGCTTTCGACCTGTGAGTCTTTCAGCATATGCATGAAAATGCTTAAAGGTTTCAAATACTCCTGATCTTTCCTTCAAAACATATAACGTTATCCATCTTGTTGCATCATCAATGAATAAAACATAATACCTTGAGCCACTGATTGATCCTTCTTTTGTTGGACCCCATACATCTGTATGAATGAGTTCAAGTACTCCATCATGTTTGAATCCTTTCTTCTGGAAAGGTAACCTGTGGCCTTTTCCCATCTGACATGCTTCGCACTTATGAATCATATGTTGGTTCTGTACATTCGGTAATCCCAGTACTGACTGATTTGAAATCATAGCTTTAATTCCTTTTTCATTAAAATGACCTAATCTCTTATGCCAGAGATCAAGTTCTGTAATTACCTTTTCACCATGTGTGAGCAACGCTTGACCAATGTTCCCTTGTACTCTTAAAGTAAAGAGTCTACCTTCTTTCTTACCAGAGACAATCTGATGATATCCATTCTCGGGATCTTCTACAAATACTCCTTCATTTGTAAATCTGACCTGAAAATCTTTCTCAACTATCTATCCTACACTAATCAAATTTTTGGTATTGTCGGAACATATAAAACATTGGTTAGCAAATTTGCTCCACTTTTACATTTCACTTTTCCAATTGAATGTACACTATGTCTCGTATTGTCACCTGTTTGAACGGTATGATTGGAACTACCCTTTTCCAATTCTGACATCAGTTCTATATTTCCTCACAAATGATTAGAACATCCAGAATCAATGTAAAATACCTTTAGATCTTCGTTATCTGATGTGCCGATTGAGTTCATCATCAATGATGTATGACTTTCATTTTGTGTGTCATTTGCGTAGTTGTTGTAGGTGGTGTTGTAGGATTGATTCTGTCCCCAACTTCTTGCTCCACCTCTACCATAGCCTCCTCTTTGATTTTGTCTACCTCTTTGAAAATTACTCTGATATCTTCCGCTTCTGCCTTTGCTATTACTATTCTGATTTTGATTTGATCCTTGTTGATTGTGCCAACAATCATGAGCCAGGTGATTACTCAATCCACAGATGCAGCAAGCCTTCTTGTTGTTATTCTAATTACCTCTTCCTCTTCCAAAACCTCTTGCTCGTCCCCTACCAGTGCCTTTACCTCTTGCATAATAAGCCTGAGAACTCGACTCTTCTTCATCTTTTGACTTACCTTTATCTCCTTTCTTCTTGTTCTTTATGTACATTGCAGAACTTTGTCCTTTATCTGCATCTCCTTTCAGGTCTTGCTCATATGTGAGCATCAAACCAAGCAACTGATTTAAATCTGGTACAAAATGATTTAAAGAAAGTTCAGTTGAGAGTTCGAAAGGTTTCCACCTTTCATCTCCTCTCAAACCTGTGAGCACTTGCGCTATCAATCTGTGATCTTCGATATCTTCATTTATGGATCCAAGACTCTGCTAGATCCTTCATCTTAGTAACATAGTCACTAATGCTTGTGAATTCGGACCATAAGCTAGCCTTCCTAGCTTTCGTAGTATTTTGGAAATGATCTTCCAACGCACTCCATATGTCCTCCGCTTTCTCCAGACCTCTAATGTGCAGTAGTAGATGGTCTGTAACGGTATTATAAATGTAAGCTCTTGTCATTGCATCTTTCTTTTGCCACAACTTCAATTCTTCTAATTCTTCTTTTTCCGGTTGACTATCATCTTCGAAAGTCGGCTCCTTTTCTTCTCCGGTCACATACATCATTAA
>CM035416.1:129135711-129138211 GCA_020310875.1 Ceratopteris richardii | reverse complement strand
ATGAACTCATGTTATCTCCATGAATGGTAGGTGTACTCTGGATGATGTCAAAACTCTTCATAAGAGTCTTAAGCCATATCAATTCCTTTGAAGCTTCAACCATACCTTTATACTCAGCTTCTGTAGATGATAAAGCAACTGTGTGTTGCTTCTTTGAACACCAAGAAATTAAGTTATCTCCCACATAACACAAGTATCCATAAGTTGATCTCATATCATCATGATTACGTGCCCAATCTGTATCACTATATATCTTGATGTTTGTATCTGATGTAAAACCATAATACAAACCTTCTTTGAGTGTACCCTTAATGTACCTCAACACTCTTTGTCCTGCAATCCAATGTTCTTTCCTGGGACAATGCATGAATTGAGATATTACTCCAATTGCATATGACAAGTGAGGCCTAGTTAATGTAGCATGGATCATACTACCAACCAAACTTTGATATAGCTTCATGTCCTTGAACTCTTCTCCTCCATATCTACTCAATTTGTGATTCACCTCCAATGGAGTAGGTGCTACCCTGCAATCATTCATCTTAAACTTGATCAACAAGTTTTTCAAATACCTTTCTTGAGTTGCATACACTCCATGTTGAGTGTATGAGATCTCCATTCCCAAGAAATATGACAAGTCTCCCAAGTCACTAATATTGAACTCTTTCTCCATTTGCTTCTTTAGGCTTTGAATGCCTTTCTCATCTGTACCTGTAAGAATTATATCATCAACATATATGCACATGTAAATGAACCCATCATCACTTGCTTTAACAAGCAAGCTACTATCTACTTTAGATACTTGGAAACCAAGTTCTTTCAAGAACTTCACAAGTCTATAATTCCATGCCCTTGGGGCCTGCTTCAAACCATACAAAGCTCTCTTGAGCTGACATACATAATCTGGATACCTTTCATCTCTGAATCCTTGTGGTTGCTCCATGAAAACATCATCTGAAATGTAACCATTTAGAAAAGCATTTTTCATATCTAATTGACATAATTTCCAACCTTTACATGCAGCAATAGCTATGAGTGTCCTGATGGTTGCCATCTTTGCCACAGGACTATAGGTCTCATCATAATCTATACCATATGTCTGAGCAAACCCTTTCACAACAAGTCTAGCTTTATACCTAGACACACTTCCATGTGCAAACCTCTTTGTCTTGTAGACCCATTTGCATCCAATGATCTTCTGACTATTCGGTTTAGGAACCAAATCCCATGTCTCATTTTCCATCAATGCATCATACTCTTCCTCCATAGCTTTCTCCCAATTTTCCTTACCTTTTGCCTCTTCATATGTAGAAGGGTCTTCATCTGCCTTTATCATATAAGCATAATCTTTGGTAGCCAAAAATGAAGTATCATAACTATACCTTGTAGGTTGCCATTTGTGTCTTGATGACCTTCTGAGTTCTCCACTTCTTGCGGTTTTTTGTTCATCACATTCTGGACCAAACCTTGGCACTTCTTCAACTTCAACCTGTACTTCATTGTTCTCCTCCTCATCAAATATCTGAACCTTTGATTTACCTTTCTTTTGATTCACAATTTCTTCATCACCCGCATAAATATTGATTGTACCTGCATACCAAGTACCTTGCTCATCAAATGTAACATCCTTTGACACAAGGAATTGTTTTCTGGATGGACTCCACAACATATATCCCATCTGCTTATCATCATATCCAATGAACACATATTTTTCAGCCTTAGGTTCAAATTTATGCCTCAAATTGAGATGGCAGATATGCATATGCCAAACATCCAAATACATTGCAAGGATCTAGAGTAGGTATCTTACCCCACCATGCCTCATATGGTGTCATACCCTGCAAAGTTTTACATGGTAATCTATTGACCAAATATGTGGCCGTATTTATAGCCTCTGCCCACAAATAATTTGGGCAATTTTTCTCCTTCATCAGGGATCTTGCAAACTCAACAAAAGTTTTTTTCTTCCTTTCTGCTACACCATTTTGTTGAGGAGAGTACCTACAAGTAATTTCCCTTTTTATACGTGCATTCCACAAGTAATCACTAAACTCATTAAAGAAATAGTCTCCCCCTCCATCTGACCTTAGTCTCTTCAACTTTTGACCTGTAATTCTCTCTGCATACACATGATAATGTTTGAATGTATTGAATACCTCTGGCTTATCTTTGATCACATAGATAGTGATCCATCTGGTAGCATCATCAACATAAATGACATAGTACCTTGACCATCGATACTGAAATCCTTTGATGGTCCCCACACATCTGTGTGTACCAACTTAAGCTTCTCTAAATACATAAAACCATGCTTGGAATAAGATTGCTTATGAGCCTTACCTAATTGACATGCCTCACATCTGTATGTCATATGTCGACCTGCAACATTAGGCAATCCAAGTAGTGAACCATTATTAACCATATCTTTAATACCTCTTTCATTAAAATGTCCAAGCCTTTTGTGCCAAAGATCTAACTCTGAGATCTTATGTCCTCCATA
>CM035416.1:129120711-129130711 GCA_020310875.1 Ceratopteris richardii | reverse complement strand
TTGAACTCGTAAGTTCTAAAGATCAAATACAAATCTAGACTCTAATTTTGCACTAATTTACAATAGTGAAATTGTCCCTTCACTTAGGCTTGATTTTCTGTAAGTCTTTTCTTCACTTCTTCTTTCCTCCATCATATGTCTTCATATGTCTTCATATATCTTCATATATCCATGCCTAATTAGTGAGTGAAGCCCCAACAGCTCCCCCTCAATCACTAATTAGCATAATTTGACTTCTTCACATAATCTCCTTCTCTTTTATTCCTGCCATCTCCTTGAACTTACTTGTCTTTACTCCATCCAAGCTTTTTGTCATAATATCTGCAATCTGATCTTTTGTGGAAGTATACACCACTTCAATCTCTTTCTCCATTACCTTTTCTCTAAGAAAATGGTACTGTATCTCTATGTGCTTTGTCCTTGCATGAAACACAGGATTTGCTGCAAGATATAATGAACTCATGTTATCTCCATGAATGATGGGTATACCTTGATCAATTCCCAAGCTTTTGAATAATGTCTGCATCCATATGACTTCCTTTGCTGCTTCTACAAGTCCTTTGTATTCAGCTTCTGTTGATGATAAGGCCACTGTGTGTTGTTTCTTTGAACACCAACTCACAAGCTTATCTCCAATGTATATCATGTAGCCATGTGTAGACCTTCTGTCATCTTGACTTCCTGCCCAATCTGAATCACTATAGGCTCTCAATCTTATATCTGATGTAAAAGGATAATACAATCCTTCTTTCAAAGTCCCTTTGATATATCTAAGGACTCTTTGACCTGCAATCCAATGTGGATCCTTTGGACAATGCATGAACTGGGAAAGGACACCAACTGCATAACTAAGATCAGGCCTTGTTAGAGTTGCATAAATCAAACTTCCAACTAGAGATTGATACTTCCTCATGTCTTTGAATTCTGCTCCATCATATCTACTGAGTTTATGATTGACCTCTAATGGTGTAGATGCCTCTCTGCAATTCTCCATGTTAAACTTCTTTAGAAGATTCAAGAGATACCTTTCTTGTGATACATAAATGCCATGTTCTGCATAAGTGATTTCCATTCCAAGAAAATATGATAATTTTCCTAGATCACTTATCTTGAATTCTCTTTCAAGTAGCTTCTTCACCTCCTTGATTCCTTCATTTGAGGTACCTGTAATTATAATGTCATCTACATATATACAAATGTAGATCATACCTTCATCTGTTCTTTTGATAAGTAAGCTTGCATCTGCCTTTGAACTTTGATATCCAAGATCATTAAGATACTTTACAAGTCTATAATTCCAAGATCTTGGAGCTTGCTTCAAACCATAAAGGGCTCTTCTCAACCTGCAAACATAATTTGGACACTTATGATCTGCAAACCCTTGAGGTTGTTCCATGTACACCTCATCTGATATATATCCATTCAAAAATGCATTCTTAATGTCCAATTGACTCAATGTCCATCCTTTTGATGCTGCAATGGCAATGATTGTCCTTATGGTTGACATCTTTGCCACAGGACTGAATGTCTCATCATAATCTATGCCAAATGTTTGAGCATAGCCTTTAACCACCAATCTGGCTTTGTATCTGGCTATAGTTCCATCTGCATGCTTCTTAACTTTGTAAACCCATTTATTTCCAATCACTTTCTTACCATTAGGTTTTGGGACAAGTTCCCAAGTTTTGTTCTCTTCAAGAGCATCAAATTCTTCCTTCATTGCTACTTCCCATTGTCTCTTACCCTTTGCTTCATCATAGCTTTGAGGTTCTTCATCTTCCTTAACCATGTAAGCATAATTTTTCTGAGTCAAGTAAGAAGTGTCATATGAATACCTTGTAGGTTGATTCCTTATTCTGGTTGACCTTCTTGGTTCACACACTTCATGTCTATCTGGATGTACTTCTTCATCAAATATTGGTCCATCTTCATTCCTTCTATATGATCCAACTCTTGATGTGCTTGCTTGCATATGTTCTTCATCTCCATCTATCTGCATATGTGATTTACCTCTTGCACTCCTTCTTATCTCTTCCTCAAATGTTTCAAGCTCACATTCTTTATCTGCATACCAACTCTTCTGTTCATCAAAGGTCACATCTCTAGAAACAATAAAATGTTTAGTTAAAGGACTCCATAGCCTATAACCCATTTGCTTTTCATCATACCCAATAAACACATATCTTTCTGCCTTTGGTTCAAGCTTATGTCTGAGTTGTGATGGTACATAAGCATAGGCAATTGACCCAAACACTTTACAATGGTCAAGTGTTGGCTTCTTACCCCACCAAGCTTCATAAGGGGTCATACCATTCAAAGCTCCACATGGTAACCTATTCACAAGGTATGTGGCTGTATTTACAGCCTCAGCCCAAAGATAATTAGGGCAATTCTTTTCTTTTAACATTGCTCTTGCAAATTCAACCAATGTTCTATTCCTCCTTTCTGCCACCCCATTATGTTGAGGTGTATACCTGCAAGTTATCTCTCTCTTGATACCTGCATTCCAAAGATAGTCATTAAATTCTTGGGAGAAGTATTCTCCCCCTCCATCAGACCTTAGCCTCTTGAGTTTGTGACCTGTAACTCTTTCTGCATAAGCATGAAAATGTTTGAAGGCTCCAAAGACTTCTGATCTTTCCTTTAGAACATAAAGGGTTATCCACCTTGTAGCATCATCAATAAACAAAACATAATACCTAGATCCATTTATTGAACCTTCTTTTGTTGGTCCCCATACATCTGTATGTATGAGTTCAAGCAAACCATCATGCTTGAAACCTTTCTTCTGAAATGGTTGTCTATGAGCTTTTCCCATCTGACAAGCTTCACACTTGTATATCATATGTTGATTCTTCACATTTGGTAGTCCCAATACAGATTGGTTCTCCACCATAGTTTTGATTCCTCTTTCATTGAAGTGTCCCAATCTCTTATGCCAAAGATCTAACTCTGTAATTACTTCATCACCATGTGTGATTAGGGCTTGACCAACATTTCCTTGTACTTTGAGAGTAAAAAGTCTACCTTCCTTCTTACCACAAACAATGGGTTTGTATGCATCCTCTGGATCTTCAACAAATACCCCTTCATTTGTAAATCTGACTTGAAAACCTTTTTCCACTATTTGTCCAACACTAATCAGATTCTTTGGTATTGTTGGAACATACAAAACATTTGTTAATAAATCAGCTCCACTCCTGCACTTCACTTTTCCAATTGAATGCACATTATGCTTTGTATTGTCACCTGTTTGTACTGTATGACTTGAATTTCCTTCTTCCAATTCTGACAATAATTCTATATTACCTGATAAATGATTTGAACAACCAGAGTCAATATAGAATACCTTGAGATCCTCCTTCTCTGATGAACTTATTGAATTCATCATCAATGTTGTATGGTTGTCATTCTGTGTATCATTTGCATAATTATAATATGTGGTGTTGTATGATTGGTTCTGATTCCAATTTCTTCCACCACCTCTTCCATAACTTCCTCTTGGATTATGTCTTCCTCTTTGAAATTGATTCTGAAACCTTCCACCTCTTCCTCTGCCATTGTTGTTCTGATTTTGGCTTGCTCCTTGTTGATTGTGCCAACAATCATATGCTAGATGATTACTCAATCCACAAATCCAACATGTCTTCTTGTTATTGTTCTGATTACCTCTACCTCTTCCATTACCTCGACCTTTACCTCTGCCAAAACCTCTTCCTCTTGCATAATTTGCTTGAGTTGTTGACTCCTCTTCATCCTTTGCTTTGCCTTTATCTCCTTTCTTTTTGTTCTTCACATACATTGCAGAACTTTGACCTTTGTCCCCATCTGACTTTAAGTCTTGCTCAAATGTGAGCATCAATCCAAGTAATTGATTCAATTCTGGCACATAATGGTTTAATGAGAGTTCTGTTGAAAGTACAAAAGGCTTCCACCTTTCATCACCTCTTAATCCTGCAAGTAATTGAGCTATCAACCTATGATCTTCAATATCCTCATCAATAGATCCAAGGCTATCTGCCAAGTCCTTCATCTTAGTGACATAATCACTAATGCTTTGATTTTGTTTTTTCTTGAATGTGGTGAACTCTGACCATAAGCTAGCTTTCCTAGCTTTAGTAGTGTTTTGGAAGTGGTCTTCCAAAGCATTCCAAATATCTTCAGCTGTTTCTAAACCTCTGATATGTGGCAACAAGTGATCTGTAATAGTGTTGTATATATAAGCTCTTGCACTTGCATCTCTCTTCTGCCATAGCTTCAAAACTTCTAGCTCTTCCTTCCTTGGATGACTTTCATCTTCAAATTTAGGCTTCTCCTCTTCACCTGTCACATATACCATTAAGTCCTTACTCATAAGTAAGGCCTCCATCCTCATTACCCAAGCAGGATAGTTATCTCTGTCCAATTTGTCAATAGACACATGATCTGCCATGGTATCCTTGCTTCTGCTTCAACCTGTAAGTGTAAGGTTAAAGAATGATACCTTTTGTAGACCTTTACTCTTGGGAGCAACTTCGAAATACTCTTCTGATGACTTTTGGTTGTTGAACACCTCAGCTTCCTCCTTCTTTGATAAAAAACTCTTCAAATCTTCTTGTATCTGCTCTCCTTTACTTCTCGAGGACCTTATCTGCTCTGATACCACTTGTTGGTGTGTAAAACACCACAAGAACTAAACTAATGTGGTATTAGAAGACCTCCATAACCACCATTAGCTTAGCAACACTCACATTATGAGTTTTCATCTCTGAACTTAGTGAAAATCAAAATTTCACTTCACAGAAATCTGCGCCTTTTCTTCAATCCTTCAATCTGACCTGTATTAGCTCAATCTTTGCAAAATCTTTTGATCACTTGCTAAAGAATGTTCTTGCTAATGTTAAGCAACATATAATAACCAAAACTTTCAAGTAATAACTTCAAAATCTTCTTATGTAGCTTCAACTTTTCACTATGTCTGAAAACTGAAAGTTTACTTCATCGATTTGACATACCTCCACTCTTAAGCTGATTTCTCTGAGTACGCGTCCCGTTTCTCAAAGATCTTTTGACCAAATGTAGTTGAGGATAATAGCTTTCCAACGAGCTATCACTTACAAAAAACTTTACACTGTGCTTCGAGATCTGACCTTAAGAAGATCAGTCAAATGTGCGCCAGAAAAGTCGTAACTGTCAATTACCTTACACAGTCATATGAAATGACTTAGAACTCAATGTACAAGAGAAATTAGACTCAATCCTTCTACACAAACATGTGTTGATTATCAGAGAAGATGTGTACAAAATGGCTTGGCCTAATTTTGCTCATAGCCATGGAAAACTCTCTCAGACTCAGAAGTTTTCTCTCACCATCTCTCTCAGAAAAGACACGACTTTTCTCTACTCACTCAGATTACAAAATTGAGTTCTCTCATACATGTTTCTGACTCAAAT
Source organism: Ceratopteris richardii (assembly GCA_020310875.1). NCBI lineage: Eukaryota > Viridiplantae > Streptophyta > Polypodiopsida > Polypodiales > Pteridaceae > Ceratopteris > Ceratopteris richardii. The sequence continues at coordinate 129,125,278 of CM035416.1, read as the reverse complement.
TAACTTATATACCTAAAGTTTACATCCTTCTAGACTTGAACTCGTAAGTTCTAAAGATCAAATACAAATCTAGACTCTAATTTTGCACTAATTTACAATAGTGAAATTGTCCCTTCACTTAGGCTTGATTTTCTGTAAGTCTTTTCTTCACTTCTTCTTTCCTCCATCATATGTCTTCATATGTCTTCATATATCTTCATATATCCATGCCTAATTAGTGAGTGAAGCCCCAACAATGATCAACCACAGAAGGAGAATACACAAAAACATCGGGCACAATTTTTTCTTCATTACTAGAAAACTTTACATCTGGATGAGAGACCAAATCTTCTCACTTCTCAAGTGTCTAATCACATCTAATTCTTCTCAAATCTTGTTCTTACACATGCTCTCATATTTGCCTTGACATTTTCTTTGTATATATAGGCAAATATTTAGAAGCTCATGACCATACAAAAGTATAAGATGAACTGACTCTAAAATAATGTACATATGTGTACACATCTTTATCTTCTGGATATGCACTTCCTGCATGCTTCATCACTTGGTCTTTTCTTCGATCCTTGACTTCAATTCTTCATCAAAAACATCAATTGTTGATTGCCCTGCACCAACAGCTCCCCCTCAATCATCAATTGAGGTATTCTTCTATCTTCTTTGTACCTGCCATGTCGTTGAATCTTTGTAGATTTGGTCCATCCAAGCTTTTGGTTAGCATATTAGCTATCTGATCTTTTGTTGAAGTATGTATTACTTCAATCTCTATATCAATCACCTTCTCTCTTAGAAAATGATACTGAATCTCAATGTGTTTAGTCCTGGCATGAAAAACAGGGTTAGTAGCTAAATACAATGAACTCATATTATCTCCATGAATAGTGGGTGTACTCTGTATGATGTCAAAACTCTTCATAAGTCTTAAGCCATATCACTTCCTTTGCAGCTTCAACCATACCTTTGTACTCAGCCTCTGTAGATGATAAAGCAACTGTGTGTTGCTTCTTTGAACACCAAGAAATTAACTTATCTCCCACATAACACAAGTATCCATATGTTGATCTCCTATCATCAGGATTACCTGCCCAATCTGTATCACTATATATCTTGATGTTTGTATCTGATGTAAAACCATAATACAAACCTTCCTTGAGTGTACCCCTAATGTACTTCAACACTCTTTGTCCTCCAATCCAATGTTCTTTCCTAGGACAATGCATGAATTGAGACAATACTCCAACTGCATATGATAAGTCAGGCCTAGCTAATGTAGCATAAATCAAACTACCAACCAAACTTTGATATAACTTCATATCCTTGAACTCTTCTCCTCCATATCTGTTCAATTTGTGATTCACCTCCATTGGAGTAGGCGCTACCCTGCAATCATCCAGTTTAAACTTGATCAGCAAGTTTCTCAAATACCTTTCTTGAGTTACATACACTCCATGTTGAGTGTATGAGATCTCCATGCCCAAGAAATATGATAGATCTCCCAAGTCACTGATCTTGAACTCTTTCTCCATTTGTTTCTTTAGGCTTTGAATGCCTTTCTCATCTGTACCTGTAAGAATTATATCATCAAATATATGCACATGTAAATGAACCCATCATCACTTGCTTTAACAAGCAAGCTACTATCTACTTTAGATACTTGGAAACCAAGTTCTTTCAAGAACTTCACAAGTCTATAATTCCATGCCCTTGGGGCCTGCTTCAAACCATACAAAGCTCTCTTAAGCTTGCACACATGATCTGGAAACCTTTCATCTCTGAATCCTTCTAGTTGCTCCCTGAAAACATCATCTAAAATATATCCATTTAAAAATGCATTCTTTACATCTAATTGACATAATTTCCAACCTTTACATGCAGCAATGGCTATGAGTGTCCTCATAGTTGTCATCTTTGCCACACGACTATAGGTCTCATCATAATCTACACCATATGTCTAAGCAAAACCCTTCACAACAAGTCTAGCTTTATACCTAGATACACTTCCATCTGCATACCTCTTTATCTTGTAGACCCATTTTCATCCAATGATCTTCTGACTATTTGGTTTAGGAACCAAATCCCAAGTCTCATTCTCCATCAATGCATCATACTCTTCCTGCATAGCTTTCTCCCAATTTTCCTTACCTTTTGCCTCTTCATATATAGAAGGTTCTTCATCTGTCTTTACCATATATGCATAATCTTTGGTAGCCAAAAAAGAAGTGTCATAGCTATACCTTGTAGGTTGCCATTTGTGTCTTGTTGACCTTCTGAGTTCTCCACTTTTTGAAGTTTTTGGTTCATCAGATTCTGGATCAAACCTTGGCATTTCTTCAACTTCAACTTGTACTTCATTGTTCTCCTCTTCATCAAATATCTGAACCTTTGATTTACCTTTCTTTTGAGTCACAACTTCTTCATCACCTGCATAAATATTGATTGTACCTGCATACCAAGTACCTTGCTCATCAAATGTAACATCCTTGGACACAATGAATTGTTTTGTGGATGGACTCCACAACCTATATCCCATCTGCTTATCATCATATCCAATGAACACATATTTTTCAGCTTTAGGCTCCAATTTATGCCTCAATTGTGATGGCACATATGCATATGCCAAACATCCAAATACTTTGCAATGATCTAAAGTAGATCTCTTACCCCACCATGCCTCATATGGTGTCATACCCTGCAAAGCTTTACATGGTAATCTATTGACCAAATAAGTAGCTATATTCACAGCCTCAGCCCACAAATAATTTGGGCAATTTTTCTCCTTCATCATGGATCTTGCAAACTCAACAAGAGTTCTATTCCTCCTTTCTGCTACACCATTTTGTTGAGGAGAGTACCTGCAAGTAATTTCCCTTTTTATACCTGCATTCCACAAGTAATCACTGAACTCATTAGAGAAATACTCTCCCCTTCCATCTGACCTTAGTCTCTTCAACTTATGACCTGTAATTCTCTCTGCATACACATGATAATGTTTGAATGTATTGAATACCTCTGATTTATCTTTGATCACATAGATAGTGATCCATCTGGTAGCATCATCAACATAAATCACATAATACCTTGAACCATTGATACTGAAATCCTTTGATGGTCCCCACACATCTCTGTGTACCAACTCAAGCTTCTCTAAATACATAAAACCATGCTTGGAATAAGATTGCTTATAAGCCTTACCTAATTGACATGCCTCACATCTGTATGTCATATGTTGACCTACAACATTAGGCAATCCAAGCACTGAACCATTATTAACCATATCTTTGATACCTCTTTCATTAAAATGTCCAAGCCTCTTGTGCCAAAGATCTAACTCAGAGATCTTATGTCCTCCATAAGTGAACAAGGCATGACCAACATTGCCTTGGATCTTCAATGTGAACAATCTTCCTTCTTTCTTCCCTGAAACAATTTGTTTATACCCATTGCTAGGGTCTTCCACAAACACTCCTTCATTAGTGAACCTAACTTCATAACCTTTTTCAACAATTTGGTCTACACTTATCATATTCTTAGGAATTGTAGGAACATACAAAACCCTACTCAAGAGAGTACTTCCATCCTTAGCCTTCACTGATCCAATTGACTTCACATTATGCTTTGTATTGTCACTTGTTTGAACTACATGATTAGTTACCTTATTCTTCAAATCAGTCATCAAAGCTATGTTGCCACTCAGGTGATTGCTACACCCTAAGTAAATGTAGAAGACTCTTTGGTCTTCACTTTGCCTTTCACAAGTTGCATTCATTATCAATGTTGAATCCTCCTTCTGATCTGAAGCATAATTGTAGTAGGTATTGTTGTTGTTTGACTTTGGAATCCTCTACCTGCATTTCTTCCAAAGTAACCTCTACTACCTCTAGCTCTGAAATTACCTCTTTGATTTCTGCCACCTCTTCCTCTTGAATTAAAATTCTGATTATATCCACCATTATTCTGAGTATTATGCCAACAATCATTAGCTAAGTGATTTGTCTTACAACAAATCCAGCAAGCTTTGACTCCATCTTTATTACTCCAGCCTCTTACTCTACCTTTGCCACCTCCTCTTCCTCTTAGGAAGTTAGCTTGGCTAGTTGTACCTTCATCTTCATTTGATTGTTGCTTCCCTTTGACATTCTTCTTCTTATCCTTTGCATACATTGCATGACCTATACTTTTATCACTTTCTCCTTTGACATCCTGCTCAAAGGTTAGCATATGTCCTAGCAACTGATTTAAATCAGGAGTGAAATGATCAAGTGATAATTCAGTAGACAAAATGAATGGTTTCCATTTGATATCACCTCTCAAACCTGTAAGGATTTGCCTTACCAATTTATCCTCCTCAATATCTTCATCAACTGCTCCTAATGCATCTGCAATGTCCTTCATCCTTGTTACATAATTTGAGATGGATTGAGAAGCCTTCTTCTTGAAAGTGGTAAATTCTACCCACAAGGATGCCTAGTTGGGAACACTAGGATCTCTGAACTAAGGCTTTTCTTCTTCACCCGTGATGTAACTTATCAAGTCTTTGCTCATAAGATAGCTTCCATCCTCATTGACCATG
>CM035416.1:129095711-129098211 GCA_020310875.1 Ceratopteris richardii | reverse complement strand
CAGGTAGACTATTTACCTTTGAACTTGAGGATACTAAGAATATTGCATTATACAACTACAAGGACCAAACCCTATCAGAATTGGAGATGTGGCACAAGAGATTGGGTCACATTAGAGAGAGGACCATAAAACAAATGAGCAGAGATCAATGTGTGCTTGGGATACCTAATGTATCCAAGCAACACATGATATACAAGTGTGGGGCTTGTCAATTTGGTAAGTCACACAGATTGCCATACACCAAGAAAGGATTCATGCATGAAGATTACTTGGAATTGGTGCATACAGATGTTTGGGGACCAAGCAAGGAGCCATCCATATCTGGATCAAGGTACTATGTGTCCTTTATAGATGACTATAGCAGATGGACTGTCTTGTACTTCATGAAACATAAAGATGAAGTATTTAATTGTTTCAAAAGGTATCTTGCATTAGTTGAGAATCAAACAGGTAGATATTTGAAGAGGCTAAGGTCAGATGGTGGTGGAGAATACTTCTCCAATGACTTTGAAGACTTCTTGCAGGAAAGAGGCATCAAGAGGGAGATTACCACAAGATACTCACCTGAACAAAATGGGGTAGCTGAAAGGAGGAATAGACTCATTGTGGAGACAGCTAGGTCTATGCTTAATGAAAAAAAACTACCAAATTATCTTTGGGCAGAGAGTGTATCTACTGCCACATACTTAATCAACAGGTTGCCATCAAAGACACTTGATGGAATGACACCCTATGAGGCTTGGCATGGTAAGAGACCATCTCTGGATCATTGCAAGATCTTTGGGTGTGTTGCATATGTGCATATTCCCTCACAGGTAAGGGGGAAACTAGACCCTAAGGCTGAAAAGTGTATCTTTATTGGTTATGATTTGAATCAGAAAGGATACAGGTTTTATAACCCCTCAAACAAAGGCTTCAAGGTAAGCAGAGATGTCATCTTTGATGAAAATGATTCATGGTATGATAATGAGTGCAGGAAAGTTAGCCTACCTTATGATATGGAAGAAGACTTTCCAAAACTTATCAGGCAAGAACCAACTCACAAGGAGGACACAAGCTCAGATGATGAAGACACCATCAACATTGAAGAATTCAAAGCTTGGAAATCCAAAGGGAAGATGAAGATGAAGCAACTTGAAGACAATCCAGAATCCTCAACTCAAGCTATGAGGAGATCTTCAAGGGAAAAGAAGAAACCTATTAGGTATGGGTATGATACTTCACTTGTAACCAAGCACTCTGTATATCTTGCAAAGGATATCTTAAGTGAAGAACCAGGTACATTTGAGGAAGCTATTACTAAACCAGAATGGAAGGAAGCAATGGATGAAGAAATGGAGGCTCTCAAGGAGAGTGATACTTGGGACCTGGTACCCAAGAAGGATTCCATGAAAGTTATAGGATCCAGATGGATCTACAAACTCAAGAGGAACTCAGATGGTACAATAAACAGGTATAAAGCTAGGTTGGTAGCCAAGGGTTTTGCACAAACCCAAGGCATTGATTATGAGGAGACATTTTCTCCTGTGGCCAAGATGCCAACTATCAGAGTTATGGTGAGTGTAGCTGCATCCAAGAATTGGAACATGTACCAATTGGATGTGAAGAATGCATTCTTGAATGGATGGATATCTGAAGAGGTCTACATGTCACAACCACCTGGCTATGAGGATCCAAATAAGGTAAATCATGTTTGTAAATTGAAGAAGGCTCTGTATGGATTGAAACAGGCACCTAGAGCATGGAATTACAGGTTGACAACCTATCTCTTGGATCAAGGATTTGTGATGAGTAAAGCAGACACTTCATTGTTTATAAAGAAGAACAATTCAGAGGTAATATACTTGTGTGTCTATGTTGATGACATCATTATTACAGGTAATGATGTGAATGGGATAAGACACATCAAAGGTCAAATGATGAAGGAATTCAAGATCAATGATCTTGGATTATTGAAGTACTTTCTAGGACTTGAATTGGTCTACACAAATTCAGGTATATTCATTACTCAGAAGAAGTACATTCAGGACATGGTCAAGAAATTTAACTTGCAGGAAGCTAAAGTCTCAAACATTCCTATGGAGGTCAATCACAAACTCAGTGCACATGAAGGAGAAGAACTCAAGGATATTACAGGTTACCAAAGTTTGGTAGGTAGTCTTAATTATGCTACCTTAACCAGGATTGATATCTCATATGGTGTTAGTGTACTTAGCCAATTTATGCATAAGCCAAGAGTACCACATTTGGAGGCAGCCAAGAAGATAGTAAAGTACCTAAAGGGAACACAAAATCATGGTTTGTACTTTCCATATTCATCAGACATTGACATCAAGGTATACTCAGATGCAGATTGGGCAGGTTGCAAGGATGACAGGAGGAGTACATCTGGTTACATATGCTTTGCAGGTGATAAACCAATTTCTTGGTCATCCAAGAAACAACCCACAGTAGCCCTATCATCTACTGAGGCAGAGTACAGAGGGCTAGCCAATGCCAC
>CM035416.1:129075711-129078211 GCA_020310875.1 Ceratopteris richardii | reverse complement strand
AACCCCTTATGAAGCATGGTGGGGTAAGAAGCCTACTCTTGATCATTGTAAAGTATTTGGATGTATTGCATATGCTTATGTTCCTTCACAATTAAGACATAAGCTAGAACCAAAAGCAGAGAAGTATGTGTTTATTGGATATGATGATAGACAGATGGGTTACAGGTTGTGGAGTCCATCCACAAAGCAATTTCTTGTTACTAAAGATGTAACATTTGATGAGCAAAATATGTGGTATACAGGATCACCAAATGAGTATACAGGTGTTGAAGAAATTCAAAGGAAAGGAAAGGCAAAGGTAAAAGTATGTGAAGAAATTGTTGATGAAGTTGACTCTAGAAGTAGAGTGCAGGATCATGTAGAAGAAGGGCCAAGATTTGATCCAGAATCAAATGAGGCTGAAACTTCAAGAAGTGCAGAAATCAGAAGATCTACAAGAGAAAGAAAAGAACCTATAAGGTATAGTTATGATACATCTTTCCTAACAACAAAAGATTATGCCTACATTGTGAAAACAGAAGAAGATCCAACAACTTATGAAGAAGCCAAAGGTAAACAGAATTGGGAGAAGGCAATGCAGGAAGAGTATGATGCTCTACTTGAAAATGAAACTTGGGAACTAGTACCAAGACCAAAGAATCAGAAGGTCATTGGATGTAAGTGGGTATATAAAACAAAGAGGTTTGCAGATGGTAAGGTGTCTAGATATAAGGCTAGACTTGTGGTCAAAGGTTATGCCCAAACTTATGGGGTAGATTATGATGAAACCTTTAGTCCTGTTGCTAAGATGTCTACAATTAGGACATTGATTGCTATTGCTGCTTGCAAGGGATGGAAATTATCACAATTGGATGTGAAGAATGCATTTCTAAATGGATACATTGCAGATGAAGTATATATGGAGCAACCAGAAGGCTTCATGGAATCAATTGGATCAGATTATGTGTGTAAGCTCAAGAGAGCTTTATATGGGTTGAAGCAAGCCCCAAGAGCTTGGAATTACAGATTGGTCAAGTTCTTGAATGAATGTGGATTTCAAGCATCAAAGGCAGATAGTAGCTTGCTAGTGAAGGCAAGTGAAAATGGATACATTTACATGTGCATTTATGTTGATGATATTATTGTTACAAGAACAGATGCTCAAGGAATTAATGAACTCAAAAGACAAATAGAGAAGGAGTTTAAGATAAGTGATTTGGGAAACTTATCTTATTTTCTAGGAATGCAGATTGTGTATACTCAACATGGAGTATATGTTTCACAAGAGAGATACTTGAAGAATCTTCTAGTCAAGTTTAACATGGAAGATTGCAGGACCTCAACTACACCATTGGAAGTAAATCATAAATTAAGCAGGTATGGAGGTGAAGAGTTCAATGATATGAAGAAATATCAGAGTTTGGTAGGTAGTTTAATCTATGCTACCTTGACAAGGCCAGATCTATCATATGCAGTAGGTGTGTTGTCACAATTTATGCATTGTCCAAAGAAGACTCATTGGATTGCAGCCCAAAGGGTACTCAGATATATCAAAGGAACCCTAAGTGAAGGTTTGTATTATGGTTTCACTTCTGACACAAGAATCAAAGTGTTTAGTGATGCAGATTGGGCAGGTGACTCAGATGATAGAAGGTCTACTCATGGATATCTCTGTTATGTTGGAGATAAGTTAGTTTCTTGGTGTTCAAAGAAGCAACATACAGTTGCTTTATCATCCACAGAAGCTGAGTATAAGGGAATGGTAGAAGCTGCAAAGGAAGTGATATGGTTGAAGACTTTGATGAAAAGTTTTGAGATTGATCATAGTACTCCAATAATTTTTGGAGACAATATGAGTTCTTTGTATTTGGCAGCTAACCCTGTTTTTCATGCCAGGACTAAGCATATAGAGATTCGGTATCATTTCTTGAGGGAAAAGGTACTAGATAAAGAGATTGAAGTGATGTACACTCCAACAAAAGAACAAGTGGTAGATATGATGACAAAGAGCTTGGATGAACCTAAGTTACAAAGGTTCAAAGACATGGCAAGTATAAAAAAAGAGACAGGGAAAAACCTCAATTGATGATTGAGGGGGAGCTGTTGGTGTAGACCAATCACCAATTGAAGGCTTGGAAGATCAAATGATGAAGGAAGAATCAATTCCTAAAGTGTGGAAGAAGATTACATTCAGAGGACAAGAGAAGTGTACACATATGTACATTAGTATAGTCATAGCTGACTTAGATCTTTTGTTTAGTAAGAATCATGTACAAATTTATCTATAAATACTTTGAGAAAAGTCGGGGCAAGTATGAGAGCATATGTGACAATAGTTAGAAGTCAAGATTGAGGAAGGTAGAAGTCATGAGATAGAGGAAAAGTTAGTTGAGTTAGCTCTCATCACTCAACTGTATTTCTTATGAGAAAATGAAAATTTTTGCGCCCGATGTTTCTGCGTGTTCTCCTTCTACAGTAGATCATTTGTGAAATGCTTTTGTACAAGTCTAAGTTGAGAATT
>CM035416.1:129068211-129073211 GCA_020310875.1 Ceratopteris richardii | reverse complement strand
AGATAGATAGATAGATAGATAGATAGATAGATAGATAGATAGATAGATAGATAGATAGATAGATAGATAGATAGATAGATAGATAGATAGATAGACAGATAGATAGACAGGTAGATAGACAGATAGACAAATAGATAGATAGATAGATAGATAGATAGATAGATAGATAGATAGATAGATAGATAGATAGATAGATAGATAGATAGATATGTTGGTGCAAAACAAGCCTTAACACTTGGCTTTGATTTGTGCCTTGAAGACTCAACATGAAGATTGCACAAAGATCACTTAGCATTGGATATCAACATTGAAGTTTATTGCAAGAGTTTGGATTACTTTATTTCAAGGAAGAGCATAGGAACACATGCCTATGCTTAGTTACTTCTTACTTTATGTAAAAGTCAAAGTGACTTCTTGTAATTGTACCTATCTTCAAAAGTCGTGGAATTTGAAAGGTATGAATGGAGAGAATATCTCCATGGGATTAGATGAGAGATTTGAGGGAGCCTTACATTTGAATTTGAAATTCAAATCTTCTTCAAACTCATATAAAAAGACTATGAAAAAGTCGCGGGTAAGTGGCTCACTTCCCGAGACAACTCCAAGCAATACATTGAGTGTGTGAGAGCTACTATTGAGCCTACACCTCTGAGTACCATTGGGCATCACTCTACATGCCAATGGGAATGTACATTTGATAGATTCAATACATATACTCATTGTCATTATCTCTGTTTTTTCTCTGAGTGACCATCTTCAAGTCTGTCAACTTCAACAGGGCATATCTCAAGATCTACTGAACCAAATTTGATGATCCAAGGCTCATTGGAACCAGCTCAAAGCATTCTACAACACTACAAAATTTCAAGTCATTCTATTCAGCCAATTGGGAGAAAACACAGTCGAAGCAGTCACTGGTATATTTCTGTGTTGTTCCTAAGAAGTCGGGGGTGTCCCTGATTTTGCTAAAGATCATGCTCAGTGTATAGTTTGTTAATTGGAGTGATTTAACTTGCTAATGGTAGCTTGTTAAGTTAATTTAATACTCCCAGAAGGAATTAAACCAATTGCAAGTGTGCTGGTCACACTGAGCTTAGGACTGAGCAGGTATCATTACAGGAATAGAAAGTTTTTGGAGTTGTGAAGGTTCAAAATCATCTGTTTTGATTTGATCATTACTCAATCATTTTGTAAAGCACATATATAGTTTCTTGGTGTCATTTGGAAGCTCAAGGAGTCTCCTAATCATATCTGAAGAGAAAAGAGGGCAGGTGTGAAGCAGGTATAGCAGCACCAACTTGATCTTCTGATTGTACCCAGCCATCACTTCCAACAGTGGTATCAGAGCAAATAAGGTAATTATGGGTGATGGTTTCCCTTCCTTCATTGACAAATTGGATAGAAATAACTACCAGGCATGGTCATTGAGAATGAAGACTTATCTACAAGGGAGAAGCTTGTATGGATACATATCAGGAGATGAGGAGTTGCCCTCATTCAAAACCAGAGGCCTACCTACAAAGGATGAACATGAGAGACTCAACCAATGGTGTGCTAAAGATGCTTTGGCAAGGTCATATCTTCTAAACTCTATCTCTGATTTCCTTCTACCTCATGTTAGGAACTGTAAGACTTCCCAAGAGACTTGGGAGACCTTGTCAACATACTTCTCATCAAGCACAAGGGCCAGAAAGAATCAGCTATGGATTGAGTTTACAACTCTCAGGAAGCAATCAAAACAATGTGTTTCAGATTTTGTCACCAAAGTCAAAGACATTGCAGATCAACTTGCAAGTGTTGGAGAAGAAATTGAAGAAGAGCAAATAGTCAGACAAGTGATCAATGGACTAAAGGCAGATGACAAGTGGGAGAGCTTCACCACTGCAATGGACTTGTACATGGACATCCAAGCACCTGATTTAACAACTCTGATTGGACAACTCTTTACACATGAAGCAAAGATCACAAAGAATGGAGAGCAATCAAAAGGTAACAATCCCTCTGCCCTATATACTGATAAGAAGTGTAAAGATAAAGGTAAAAGCAAGAAGGTTGATGAAGAAGGCTCTACCTCCCAAGCAAACTATGCAGGGAGAGGTAGATCATCTAGAGGTAGGGGCAGAGGAGGTAAGTCAGGTAGGGGGCGACCCTATAATCAATCTCCATGCAATATCTGTGGCTTGTCTAACCATACTACAGATGAATGCTACAAAAACTACAAGAACCAAAGAGGAAGAGGTCACCAAAGAGGAGGATACTCTCAAGGCAGAGGCAGATTCAATCAATCTCAAGGCTACCATGGCTACAACAATAATTACAACAATAGCTACAATCATAATGGCAATTATCAAGGTGGATACAGGAACAGGAAGGATTACAACAATTATGCAGAGGATCAAGATGATTCCTTGTTGATTATGAACATGACATCCAAATCAGGTATCAATGATGATCATTTGTTCTATATTGATTCAGGTTGCTCTAACCATGTAGCTGGGAATGTTGCCTTACTCTCTGACTTGGAAGAACCCAAAGGCAAGCACCAAGTACAGACAGGTGATGACACTAAACATTCAGTGGCTAAAGTAGGTAATGTCAAAACAAGTGATGGTAATCAGAATTTACTAAGCAGAGTATTGTATGTTCCAACAATCACCAAGAATCTGATGAGTGTAGGTCAGATTGTTGAAAAAGGTCCACAGGTCAGGTTCACCCAACATGGTGCATATGTGGAGGATCCAAGACATGGATTCAGAAGGATAGCCAAGGGAGAGAAATCAGGTAGACTATTTACCTTTGAACTTGAGGATACTAAGAATATTGCATTATACAACTACAAGGACCAAACCCTATCAGAATTGGAGATGTGGCACAAGAGATTGGGTCACATTAGAGAGAGGACCATAAAACAAATGAGCAGAGATCAATGTGTGCTTGGGATACCTAATGTATCCAAGCAACACATGATATACAAGTGTGGGGCTTGTCAGTTTGGTAAGTCACACAGATTGCCATACACCAAGAAAGGATTTATGCATGAAGATTACTTGGAATTGGTGCATACAGATGTGTGGGGACCAAGCAAGGAGCCATCCATATCTGGATCAAGGTACTATGTGTCCTTTATAGATGACTATAGCAGATGGACTGTCTTGTACTTTATGAAACATAAAGATGAGGTATTTAATTGTTTCAAAAGGTATCTTGCATTAGTTGAGAATCAAACAGGTAGATATTTGAAGAGGCTAAGGTCAGATGGTGGTGGAGAATACTTCTCCAATGACTTTGAAGACTTCTTGCAGGAAAGAGGCATCAAGAGGGAGATTACCACAAGGTACTCACCTGAACAAAATGGGGTAGCTGAAAGGAGGAATAGACTCATTGTGGAGACAGCTAGGTCTATGCTTAATGAAAAAAAACTACCAAATTATCTTTGGGCAGAGAGTGTATCTACTGCCACATACTTAATCAACAGGTTGCCATCAAAGACACTTGATGGAATGACACCCTATGAGGCTTGGCATGGTAAGAGACCATCTCTGGATCATTGCAAGATCTTTGGGTGTGTTGCATATGTGCATATTCCCTCACAGGTAAGGGGGAAGCTAGACCCTAAGGCTGAAAAATGTATTTTCATTGGTTATGATTTGAATCAGAAAGGATACAGGTTCTATAACCCCTCAAACAAAGGCTTCAAGGTAAGCAGAGATGTCATCTTTGATGAAAATGATTCATGGTATGAAAATGAGTGCAGGAAAGCTAGCCTACCTTATGATATGGAAGAAGACTTTCCAAAGCTTATCAGGCAAGAACCAACTCAGAAGGAGGACACAAGCTCAGATGATGAAGACACCATCAACATTGAAGAGTTCAAGGCTTGGAAATCCAAAGGGAAGATGAAGATGAAGCAACTTGAAGACAATCCAGAATCCTCAACTCAAGCTATGAGGAGATCTCAAAGAGAAAAGAAGAAACCAATTAGGTATGGGTATGATACTTCACTTGTAACCAAGCACTCTGTATATCTTGCAAAGGATATCTTGAATGAAGAACCAGGTACATTTGAGGAAGCTATTACAAAACCAGAATGGAAGGAAGCAATGGATGAAGAAATGGAGGCTCTCAAGGAGAGTGATACTTGGGACTTGGTACCCAAGAAGGACTCCATGAAAGTTATAGGATCCAGATGGATCTACAAACTCAAGAGGAACTCAGATGGTACAATAAACAGGTATAAAGCTAGGTTGGTAGCCAAGGGTTTTGCACAAACCCAAGGCATTGATTATGAGGAGACATTTTCTCCTGTGGCCAAGATGCCAACCATCAGAATTATGGTGAGTGTAGCTGCATCCAAGAATTGGAACATGTACCAATTGGATGTAAAGAATGCATTCTTGAATGGATGGATATCTGAAGAGGTCTACATTCACAACCACCTGGCTATGAGGATCCCAATAAGGTAAATCATGTTTGTAAATTGAAGAAGGCTCTGTATGGATTGAAGCAGGCACCTAGAGCATGGAATTACAAGTTGACAACCTATCTCTTGGATCAAGGATTTGTGATGAGTAAAGCAGATACTTCATTGTTTATAAAGAAGAACAATTCGGAGGTAATATACTTGTGTGTCTATGTTGATGACATCATTATTACAGGAAATGATGTTCAAGGAATTAGACACATCAAAAGTCAAATGATGAAGGAGTTCAAGATCAATGATCTTGGATTATTGAAGTACTTCCTAGGACTTGAATTGGTCTACACAAATTCAGGTATATTCATTACTCAGAAAAAGTACATTCAGGACATGGTCAAGAAATTTAACTTGCAGGAAGCTAAAGTCTCAAACATTCCTATGGAGGTCAACCACAAACTCAGTGCACATGAAGGAGAAGAACTCAAGGATATCACAGGTTACCAAAGTTTGGTAGGTAGTCTTAATTATGCTACCTTAACCAGGATTGATATCTCATATGGTGTTAGTGTACTTAGCCAATTTA
>CM035416.1:129018211-129063211 GCA_020310875.1 Ceratopteris richardii | reverse complement strand
TGTGTGTGTTGAGTTGGGAAAAGGGCCTTTCTTCTATCTTCTAATTCTCGAGATTTTGGAATTGAAAAAAAAAAAAGAGAAAGAAATAATTGTGTATGTGTGTGTGTTGTCAGTGCGTTGCAGTGGGCTAGTAGGCAGGAGGAACATCCTTGATCGGATGATCAAGGCCACGAGCTGATGCTAGTTTCATTGTAGGCCCTACTTATATGTGGCTATGTGCCTATGTGGGCCGATAGGCAGGTGGAGTCACTTTGGCCGGGTGGCCACGAGCTGACGTCGGTTTCGCATAGGGCTAGCGTTGTGCATCATGCGTAAATAAATAAATTAAAAAAAAGAGAGAGAAAAAGAAAATTTCTCTCTTGAGGGGGATAGAAGAGAGGTGAGAGATCTTGATGCTCGGATGGGAATATGTGTCTGTGTTGTGGGGATTGGGGTCATGTGTGGACTTCTGATGAGGCATGTCAAATCGAAGCTTAAGCTCGGCTAGGGTTTTTGGCTGCAATGTGTCTGTGGAAGACTTGGACTTGAGGGATCCAATCATGCTAGTTGCTTTGTTCGTCTGTGAACTCTTAAGAAGTGTTCAGTTTGGCTCTTAGTTGGTATGACAACTTGAGAAGTCCTGAATCACATTGATGATGAGTGGTCTTGTCGAGGTGAGCTCGTGTTAGGCTTGAGTGGTCCTTGTCGTGTATCCATCAAGTTAGAGTGATGTGGTGGTGACCTAGTATAGGAGCTAGTTGAAAAAAGCAAAGAGTCGATGAAAAGGAAAGTGGGTAGTAGAAACCCTAGGTAGAAGGGGCATGGAAAATGGGCAAGAGGATTTGAGTAGAAATGGAAAAGAAATTAGGAAAGTGAACATATAGATGGAAAAAAGTACTGGGAAAGGAAGAGCGGATGTGGTACTTGCTTGCATTTATATTGTGTGTGACGAGCTTGCATGTGTGATGTGAGTGATGTGTGTGTGTGTTCTTTCCATTTTGATATTATGTTTGATGAAAAAATGATCTAATACGTTTGATGAGTTTGTAGACAGGTGGACATGGCGATGAAGACGCAAGAAGATGGACAAAGATGGTAAGTCAAATGATTGGATTTTGGTACTAACCGATGATTGTATGAGGGAGATTGTAGGTGCTACATTGAGGAAGAAGAGAATAGGTCTGCAAGGTAAAGATTTGTATTTGATTGAGTGATGATCGCATGTTGGATGATTTGAGAGCAGGTACCAAATTGGCTCGTCGAGGACGACTTCGCAAGCAGAAGAGGGGAGTATGTTAGCTACATGAATTGTTATCTTTGGTGTGTTAATGGCCGTTTATTTTGTGATATATGTTTGATTTAGGTATGTTGCAGGTTTGATTGGGCCCACACAAAGGGCAGCACCCGTTCGTTGGTAATATATTGAGTGACATGAATGGAAGGATATACAAAGTATGGGTCCACCGGGGAGGCATGAAAATGTTTTGAAAGAATGGAAAATGCAGGGCTGGATATGATCACGATTCCCTTTGACTATGTAACTTTTCATGGTGACATGATTGCTCTTGTGAATTCTAAATATATGTCTATGCAAATCGTTAATGATACAGTTGGGTGAATCTGCCATGTGAAGTCCTTCATGGGACTGTCTGAGCACCCAATTGCAAATCAATCAATCACAGAAAGAGTGGTGCACTTGCAAAGCACATGAAGAGCCTGAGGAGCTCCTCCATAGGAACACAGTCTCCTAGAATGCAATGATTGCAGGATATAGAGACCAAGGCAAAGTTGAGCAGTGCTTTGGTTGACATGCTATGTGGCGCATGGTTGTGGTGATGAAGCTCTCATGTGCTTCAAGCAAATGGAATCAGAAGGCTATACTTCCCTTGTATATTGAAGACTCTGGTACTATAAGTGATGTGCATATGCTCAACAAGACCTTCGAGAACAAGCTTGGATGTGTTTTGAATGCGTGCAACTCAAAGGGATCGCTCCAAATACCGTGACCTTTATGAGGTTTAAAAGCTTTGGTAATATTCGAGATGTTAATTGGGGGGGTGTGCATCTTTACTCCGCATGAGGAGGGCTCTCTCTATCGACGGCTGGGGGAGTTCTTCTGTGTGTTGAGGAAAACGAGGGAAATTTGGGCCTGCTCTGAAGGGAAAAATCGGCTGTTGTAGGAAGGGTTATGGGCTATGAATGCCCACACAAGGGGAATTCAATTCTGACATCGAGGAGAACTTGAACGTTAAGAGAGGAGGAGAAGAAGACATCGAGGGGCTTTTTATTTTGTGCTGCATGAAAGACGGGTTCTCTCTCTTTTTTCGTTTTTTGTGGTGTCTGTGCAGGAGACAGGGGGGGAAGTCGATAGTTTTTTTGGGGCCTCTCGCTTACTAGATGTAGCGGGGGAGAGGTCTTGATTCCCTTCGAGGAGCATTCAGGGAGAAGAAAGTCTATAGACGGGTGGGAGCTCGCATAGCATTCTAAGAGTTTTGTGGTTGCTTTTTGGATGAAGAGGGCTATGGAACACAACAGGAGGGAGAGCATGGAAGAGGTGCAAATCACTGATGCGTGCGCTCAAAGTAGATACGAGGAGAGGGAATCCTGATTCGAAGTGAAAGGGGTTGTATTGGCTAATACCTCCTTGCTTGCTAGTATCGATGCATGTGACGCATGAACAAGAGGAGGTTCCTCAAGTAGCTTCAGATGAGTTTGCCTTTCGATTGTGGAGAAACCTGAATGCAGTCGAGACGAAAAGGGAGGAGTACATGTAATCATGCCCTCGTTCAAGAGAAGGATTGGATGTCTGGGAAATTGCTCACTTCGGATGCGAAACCACCATAGTGGCAACCAACCAAGGTTTTGAAGCATGGAGGCTTAAATCGATGAGCATGTGCATCATTCATACTTCAAACTAGTATGTTTTGCAAGGTAACTACGGTTAACTTCCTTTCCTCTCAGCCTATACATGCATGTTGCATCCCTGCATAAAGGGGTTTGATTTCTATTGAATAAAGGTACGATGTGCATGTATTGGTTGTGGTGCAGGTTAATGTAAAAGCAAAGGAAAAAAATATTTGTGTATGCTGAGACCTTGATTGAACTCCTAATGCAAATGGGGCTCTGTTGGTGTTCATAATAGCCTGTAATATCTGAGCCTATTGGTCTTGCTTGTTTTAAGCATAGAATTGTTGAGACGGTTGGTATATTGGTTTTCCCAAATTCTTAGTGGGCAGATGAAGAGGGTGACGATAAATCCCCCCCCCCCCTTTTTTTTAACCGGAGCTGATTCAAGTCCGATGCAGTATGCTAAGCCCATATATATTGATTCCTCATGCATAGGGATACACCTTCAGTGTGCTGTTCTATTTTAAATTGCGCACAAAAGGATTGGTGTTACGACTTCACGCTAATAGTTTCATTGGTTCAACATCTGGGAAGCAAATACAATTGATAACTGCCCTTCGGTTCATGATTGTTATCTGCTCTTACGGGGTTGCAGGTATTTTATTATCTAATAGAAATTCATTCAGAGGACAACATAACTCTACAATGGGAAATCTTGAATTCTTATGACAAGGATCTGTGTATTGGTCTATAAGGCCTCTCGAAGATGCAGATGTTATTGACAATTGGTATCCTTGACTAGGGAAATGCCAAAACAGTCGAAGGAAATGGATGAAACAATTAGCCTTGAATTTCCGATGTTGCTGAAATCCTAAGTCGTCCTATTTTGAACAACAGCCTTTACTCTATGATTTTGTGTCACTCGCTTGCATGCATGCCTCGGTTTCATTAAAAAGGGGGCAAATGCTAGTGTACGGATGTTGCTGTCATAAGTGAGGTGGTTGTCTGTGGTCAGCTCTTCAAGATCATCATGTGTATGAAGATAGGTCATACTTGGTCATTTAGAACTGGCAAGAGTATGTTGCTCCACATGATGTGTTGATTTCGAAAGCGCTTTGTATATTCCTGCAAGGTCTTGAATAGACTGCTAAGACTAATGCAAAATACTTCTAGTAAAAGAAAGATTGCTCATCTGTTTTCAACTTTTGTATTGCACATTGAATAACGTTCAAGAGAATAGGTTTTGTGGAACTCCATATCTGGATGAAGCTTTGAAATAAACGTAGAAGGAAAACCATTGAATTTGTTGGTGCAAACAAGCCTTAACACTTGGCTGTGCTTTGTACCTTTGAAGACCCAACATGAAGCTTGGATTATTGAACCCTTGGAAAGCATAAAAGATTGAACCCTTGGATGATACATTCACAAGAGTCAATAATCATGTGAACCCAGTCTTATTGATTCTTACTCTTATCTCATGTAAAAGTCCATGTGACTTTATCAAACATTGTAATCATACCTACTAGACTAGAGTCGTGGAAAAGTTAGATGATTTTAGTTGAGGGAATATCTCCCTAAGTCTAGTGGAGAGAATCAAGGGAGCTTTAATTTGAATTCAAATTCAAATTCATTCAAAAAACTTCTATAAAAACCAATGTAAAAGTCGCGGGTTCAGTGACACTATTCCCGAGGCTAATCCAAGCATATTTGTGAGTGTGTGAGTGCTACTACCTAGCCTACACCTCTGAGTACCATTGGGCATCATTCTACATGCCAATGGGAATGTACATTTGATAGTATCAATACATATACTCATATTTTTTACTCTGTGTTTTTCTCTGAGTAACTACCTCCAAGTCTGTCAACTTCAACAGAGCATATCTCAAGATCTACTGAACCAAATTTGATGATCAAGGGCTCATTGGAATCAGCTCAAAGCATTCTACAACACTACAAAGTTTCAAGTCAATCTATTCAGCCAATTGGGAGAAATCGCTGTCGAAGTGATCACTGGTACATTTCTGTGTGATTCCTAAAAAGTCGGGGGTGTTCCTAATTTTGCTAAACATCATGCTCTGTGTATAGTTTGTCATTTGGAGTGATTTAACTTGCTAATGATAGCTTGTTAAGCAAATTTAATACTCCCAGAAGGAATTAGACCAATTGCAAGTGTGCTGGACACACTGAGCTTAGGACTGAGCAGGTGTCATTACAGAAATAGCAAGTTTTTTGGACTTATGAAGGTTCAAACTTATCTGTTTTGATTTGATCATTACTCAATCACTTTGTAAAGCACATATATAGTTTCTTGGTGTCATTTGAAAGCTCAAGGAGTCTCCTAACCATATTTGAAGAGAAGTAAGGGCAGGTGTGAAGCAGGTCTAGCAGCACCACCTTGATCTTCTGATTGTATCTAGCCATCACATCCAACAGTGGTATCAGAGCAAAACAAGGTAATCATGGGTGATGGTTTCCCTTCCTTTATTGACAAATTGGATAGGAATAACTACCAGGCATGGTCATTAAGAATGAAGACTTATCTACAAGGGAGAAGCTTGTATGGATACATATCAGGAGATGAGGAGTTGCCCTCATTCAAAACCAGAGGCCTACCTACAAAGGATGAGCATGAGAGACTTAATCAATGGTGTGCTAAAGATGCTTTAGCAAGGTCATATCTTCTAAACTCTATCTCTGATTTTCTTCTACCTCATGTTAGGAACTGTAAGACTTCCCAAGAGACTTGGGAGACCTTGTCAACATACTTCTCATCAAGCACAAGGGCCAGAAAGAATCAGCTATGGATTGAGTTTACAACTCTTAGGAAGCAATCAAAACAATGTGTTTCAGATTTTGTCACCAAAGTCAAAGATATAGCAGATCAACTTGCAAGTGTTGGAGAAGAAATTGAAGAAGAGCAAATTGTTAGACAAGTGATCAATGGACTCAAAGCAGATGACAAGTGGGAGAGCTTTACCACTGCAATGGACTTGTACATGGACATTCAAGCACCTGATCTAACAACTCTGATTGGACAACTCTTTACACATGAAGCCAAGATCACAAAGAATGGAGAGCAATCAAAAGGTAACAATCCCTCTGCCCTATATACAGATAAGAAGTCTAAAGACAAAGGTAAAAGCAAGAAGGTTGATGATGAAGGATCCACCTCCCAAGCAAACTATGCAGGGAGAGGTAGATCATCTAGAGGTAGGGGCAGAGGAGGTAAGTCAGGTAGGGGGAGACCCTATAATCAATCTCCATGCAATATTTGTGGCTTGTCTAATCATACTACAGATGAATGCTACAAAAACTACAAGAACCAAAGAGGAAGAGGTCACCAAAGAGGAGGATACTCCCAAGGCAGAGGCAGGTTCAATCAATCTCAAGGCTACCATGGCTACAACAATAATTACAACAACAACTACAACAATAGCTACAATCACAATGGCAATTATCAAGGAGGATACAGAAACAGAAAGGATTACAACAATTATGCAGAGGATCAAGATGATTCCTTGTTGATTATGAACATGACATCTAAATCAGGTATCAATGATGATCATTTGTTCTATATTGACTCAGGTTGCTCTAACCATGTAGCTGGGAATGTTGCCTTACTCTCTGATTTGGAAGAACCTAAAGGCAAGCACCAAGTGCAGACAGGTGATGACACTAAACACTCAGTGGTTAAAGTAGGTAATGTCAAAACAAGTGATGGTAATCAAAATTTGCTAAGCAGAGTATTGTATGTCCCAACAATCACCAAGAATCTGATGAGTGTAGGTCAGATTGTTGAAAAAGGTCTACAGGTCAGGTTCACTCAACATGGTGCATATGTGGAGGATCCAAGACATGGATTCAGAAGGATAGCCAAGGGAGAGAAGTCAGGTAGACTATTTACCTTTGAACTTGAGGATACTAAAAGTATTGCCTTGTACAACTATAGGGATCAAACCCTATCAGAATTGGAGATGTGGCACAAGAGATTGGGTCACATTGGAGAGAGAACCATAAAACAGATGAGCAGAGATCAATGTGTGCTTGGGATACCTAATGTATCCAAGCAACACATGATATACAAGTGTGGGGCTTGTCAATTTGGTAAGTCACACAGGTTGCCATATACCAAGAAAGGATTCATGCATGAAGATTACTTGGAATTGGTGCATACAGATGTTTGGGGACCAAGCAAGGAGCCATCCATATCTGGATCAAGGTACTATGTATCTTTTATAGATGATTATAGCAGATGGACTGTCTTGTACTTCATGAAACATAAAGATGAAGTATTTAATTGCTTCAAAAGGTATCTTGCATTAGTAGAGAATCAAACAGGTAGACAATTGAAGAGATTAAGGTCTGATGGTGGTGGAGAATACTTCTCCAATGACTTTGAAGAGTTCTTGCAGGAAAGAGGCATCAAGAGGGAGATTACCACAAGGTACTCTCCAGAACAAAATGGGGTAGCTGAAAGAAGAAATAGACTCATTGTGGAGACAGCTAGGTCTATGCTCAATGAGAAGAAACTACCAAATTATCTTTGGGCAGAGAGTGTATCTACTGCCACATACTTGATCAACAGGTTGCCATCAAAGACACTTGATGGAATGACACCCTATGAGGCTTGGCATGGTAAGAGACCTTCTCTGGATCATTGCAAGATCTTTGGGTGTGTTGCATATGTGCATATTCCCTCACAGGTAAGAGGAAAGCTAGACCCTAAGGCTGAGAAGTGTATCTTTATTGGTTATGATTTGAATCAGAAAGGATACAGGTTCTATAACCCCTCAAACAAAGGCTTCAAGGTAAGCAGAGATGTAATCTTTGATGAAAATGATTCATGGTATGATAATGAGTGCAGGAAAGTGAGTTTACCTTATGATATAGAAGAAGACTTTCCAAAGCTTGTCAGACAAGAACCAACTCAGAATGAGGATACAAGTTCAGATGATGAAGACACCATCAACATTGAAGAATTCAAAGCTTGGAAATCCAAAGGGAAGATGAAGATGAAGCAACTTGAAGACAATCCAGAATCCTCAACTCAAGCTATGAGGAGATCTTCAAGGGAAAAGAAGAAACCTATTAGGTATGGATATGATACTTCACTTGTAACCAAGCACTCTGTATATCTTGCAAAGGACATCTTAAGTGAAGAACCAGGTACATTTGAGGAAGCTACTACTAAACCAGAATGGAAGGAAGCAATGGATGAAGAAATGGAGGCTCTCAAGGAGAGTGATACTTGGGACTTGGTACCCAAGAAGGACTCCATGAAGGTCATAGGATCCAGATGGATCTACAAACTCAAAAGGAACTCAGATGGTTCAATAAGCAGGTACAAAGCTAGGTTGGTAGCCAAGGGTTTTGCACAAACCCAAGGCATTGATTATGAGGAGACATTTTCTCCTGTGGCAAAGATGCCAACTATCAGAATTATGGTGAGTGTAGCTGCATCCAAGAATTGGAACATGTACCAATTGGATGTGAAGAATGCATTCTTGAATGGATGGATATCTGAAGAGGTCTACATGTCACAACCACCTGGCTATGAAGATCCCAATAAGGTAAATCATGTTTGCAAATTGAAGAAAGCTCTGTATGGTTTGAAGCAGGCACCTAGAGCATGGAACTATAGGTTGACAACCTATCTCTTGGATCAAGGATTTGTGATGAGCAAAGCAGATACTTCATTGTTTATAAAGAAGAACAATTCAGAGGTAATATACTTGTGTGTCTATGTTGATGACATCATTATTACAGGAAATGATGTTCAAGGAATTAGACACATCAAAGGTCAAATGATGAAGGAATTCAAGATAAATGATCTTGGATTATTGAAGTACTTTCTAGGACTTGAATTGGTCTACACAAATTCAGGTATATTCATTACTCAGAAGAAGTACATTCAGGACATGGTCAAGAAGTTTAATTTGCAGGAAGCTAAAGTCTCAAACATTCCTATGGAGGTCAATCACAAACTCAGTGCACATGAAGGAGAAGAACTCAAGGATATTACAGGTTACCAAAGTTTGGTAGGTAGTCTTAATTATGCTACCTTAACTAGGATTGATATCTCATATGGTGTTAGTGTACTTAGCCAATTTATGCATAAGCCAAGAGTACCACATTTGGAGGCAGCCAAGAAGATAGTAAAATACCTAAAGGGAACACAAAATCATGGTTTGTATTATCCATACTCATCAGATATTGATATCAAGGTATACTCAGATGCAGATTGGGCAGGTTGCAAGGATGACAGGAGGAGTACATCTGGTTACATATGCTTTGCAGGTGATAAACCAATTTCTTGGTCATCCAAGAAACAACCCACAGTGGCTCTATCATCTACTGAGGCAGAGTACAGAGGGCTAGCCAATGCCACTCAAGAATCAATATGGTTGAAGCTACTCTATTCAGAATTGGGCCTATACACAAGGCCACCTATCATATTTGGTGATAACACAAGTTCACTTCATTTAGCTGCTAATCCTGTGTATCATGCTAGGACAAAACACATAGAGGTGCATTACCACTATGTGAGGGAGAAACTACTTAGCAAAGAAATTCAATTGTCATATGTATCCACTAATATTCAATGTGCAGATTTGCTTACAAAAGCTTTGGATGGGAGCAAGTTATGCAGGTTTAAATCCATGATTGGATTACAGGATATTATTGAAGATTAAAGATGAAGACTCAAGCAAGTGTTTGGCTTGAGGGGGAGCTGTTGGTGCAAACAAGCCTTAACACTTGGCTGTGCTTTGTACCTTTGAAGACCCAACATGAAGCTTGGATTATTGAACCCTTGGAAAGCATAAAAGATTGAACCCTTGGATGATACATTCACAAGAGTCAATAATCATGTGAACCCAGTCTTATTGATTCTTACTCTTATCTCATGTAAAAGTCCATGTGACTTTATCAAACATTGTAATCATACCTACTAGACTAGAGTCGTGGAAAAGTTAGATGATTTTAGTTGAGGGAATATCTCCCTAAGTCTAGTGGAGAGAATCAAGGGAGCTTTAATTTGAATTCAAATTCAAATTCATTCAAAAAACTTCTATAAAAACCAATGTAAAAGTCGCGGGTTCAGTGACACTATTCCCGAGGCTAATCCAAGCATATTTGTGAGTGTGTGAGTGCTACTACCTAGCCTACACCTCTGAGTACCATTGGGCATCATTCTACATGCCAATGGGAATGTACATTTGATAGTATCAATACATATACTCATATTTTTTACTCTGTGTTTTTCTCTGAGTAACTACCTCCAAGTCTGTCAACTTCAACAGAGCATATCTCAAGATCTACTGAACCAAATTTGATGATCAAGGGCTCATTGGAATCAGCTCAAAGCATTCTACAACACTACAAAGTTTCAAGTCAATCTATTCAGCCAATTGGGAGAAATCGCTGTCGAAGTGATCACTGGTACATTTCTGTGTGATTCCTAAAAAGTCGGGGGTGTTCCTAATTTTGCTAAACATCATGCTCTGTGTATAGTTTGTCATTTGGAGTGATTTAACTTGCTAATGATAGCTTGTTAAGCAAATTTAATACTCCCAGAAGGAATTAGACCAATTGCAAGTGTGCTGGACACACTGAGCTTAGGACTGAGCAGGTGTCATTACAGAAATAGCAAGTTTTTTGGACTTATGAAGGTTCAAACTTATCTGTTTTGATTTGATCATTACTCAATCACTTTGTAAAGCACATATATAGTTTCTTGGTGTCATTTGAAAGCTCAAGGAGTCTCCTAACCATATTTGAAGAGAAGTAAGGGCAGGTGTGAAGCAGGTCTAGCAGCACCACCTTGATCTTCTGATTGTATCTAGCCATCACATCCAACAGAATTTACGTCAACACATCCTAAGGATGGCAAGGTTCATCCCTTCATGCTACAATCCATGTGAATACAATGTGCTGGTATAAGTGCACACTAATATCTTGGCAGGAGGAATTGTGGTTGTGAGTGTGGATGTGTGTGTGGAAGCAAGCAGGAACGAACGAGAGAGGATGTGTATGTGTGTGAGCGTAAGGATGCGTGAGTGAGTGAGTGTGACTGAGTGAGAGGGAGAGAAAGAAAAGTAGGAAGCAAGTGTAGAAGAAAAGAGAAAAAGGGAAGAGTGTGAGAAAGAGAGACTGCATAAGAGAAGGGTCGGACATATGTGTAGATGAGTGCATGTGTGCATGAGGGTATGTGAGAGGGTGTATATGTGTTGGTGTGTGCATGCGTGTAAGAGGAAAAAGGAAAGGAACAGAGGGAAAGGGGAAGTAAGAGTGTGTGAAAGTATATGTATGTGTAGGAGTGATAGAGAGAGGGTGAGAGTCAGAGATAGGTAGAGGAGGAGAGAAGTGAGAAAGCGGGAAAGGGGAAAAGAGAGAAAAGAGGAAGGAGAGTGGGGACGTGTGTGTTTGAGTATGTGTGTTCGAGAGAGTGCGGAAGTACATGTGTGTGTTAAGTGAGTATATGTATGTGAAAGAGAGTGTGTGAGAAATTGAAAGAGAACAAGAGGGTGAAGAGGGAAAGAGACCGAGAGTGTGTGTTGGTATGAGTGTGTGCGAGGTAGTGGGATAGGAGTACGGAACTAGCAATCGAGAGATAATTGTGGGCCCCAAGTAACCTAAGTGGACCAATACCAAGGGGTTTGAGCAGAATAAAGGCTTGTATAATCATTTTTCTCTAGGGCATTAGGACTCTTCAAGTTCCGTGCAGATATACCATCTATTTATGGAGATCAAGTGAATGAATGGCCAAGCGAGCACACTAGTTTTGAATCTAACTCTTTACAAGAGTTACCTCACTTTACGGGCCCTTAGGAAGACTGTTCAATTCAAGTGAAAGCTCCCACTATTCGAGTGAGGGGAGAAAACGCAGTTCTTCCTAGGAATATAGAGGCTATTAGGAACATTAAATTTCAATGCAATTTGACTTTAGAAGAGTTGTTGAAGATTAAACCAAAACTATGGAAACATGTAGCAAATCAGTTCACAAAAATAGCCACAACCTCCTCTAGACCAAGTGCACAAGGAAAGATACCCGAAATACCCCTAGATAAAGTGGGAGATGCAAGTGAAGGTGAGGAAGATAATGCTTATTTTCCCATTACATAGAAAGGTTACACTACCAAAGCCATCCTAGACACAGGTGTAGGAGTAGCTATTGCGACCACTTCTCTGTGGAAACATTGGGGAAAACCAACCCTTAGACCTACCAAGATGAAGTTGCATATGGCAGATGGACATATAGAAAGACCCTTAAGACTATTGGAAGGAATTACCCTATCCACTTGCGGAGTAGAATTTGATCACACCTTTGCAATATGTCATTTTCGAAAGAATCAAGCATGCGAGGTGCTCTTAGCTAGACTATTCATGCAACCATTGCAGGTAGTACAAGATTGGGGGACCAAATCTTTGTACTTACAACACCTAGGAGTGACCATGAAAGTGAACCTCACAAACTATTCCCATAGGGATGTACCACCTTTGCAATGCAATATGTTACATAGGAACAAAGTGGAGAAGGAATCGGTACATTCCTTAACATCAGATCCATCATGGTTGCATGAGGATACACACCTTTGGATGTGTAAAATTGTAGCCAAGGAAGAGGAACGTGCGAAAGCCAGAACGTCAGGAGTAGGTCACACCTCTAGACCTCTGGAGGACCCAACATACATTCCAGTAGTATTTCCAGACAAGGAATTCGAACCCTATGGTTGGGCAGAGATTCTAGCAACTATGGATATTGCAATTAACGAAGGAAAATAGACCCCCCATTGTGACAAAAACGGTTATGATATATCCATCTTCGTTGTAAACCTAGTAAAAGAAGAAACAGAAGAGGATAATCTTGAAGGAGAAATCTCATAATGGAGTATGAGGAATGGGAAGTAGATTCGGACAGACCTGAATGTTCATCAGAAGAGGAATTTCTAGGTTAGGTAGAAGTCATGTCCCCAGACCTCACCACCCCTAGCAAGGAAAAGGATAATTCAAGTTCCACTCAACAAAATAAAAAAACTGAGGAAGAAGAACCATTGATGCAAGTGCCAAAAAACTTTAGGAAATATGCGATGGAAGATCAAAAAATCATGATGAGAATGCCAAAAAGAGATAAAACTTCGGGAGAAGCTTATGACAATGAGGAAACCACGAAGAAAGTCGTAGTGGTAATCAAGGAGGGAGAAGAACGATGCACATACATAGGACATGATTTGACTGATGAGGAGGAAGAAATTTTGATTGCTCTATTGAAAAGGTATATGGAGGTGTTTGCATGGAGTTACAAATATTTGAAAGGGGTAGATCCTGATATATGTTCCCATAGGATACCCATGACCATCAAGGCAAGAGCCACTATGCAAAAGCCCTATACGTATAATCACAATTACAATTGAAAATCAAGGAAGAAATAGACAGACTCATCGAAGCCGGATTTATCTATGAAACAGAGAACACCAAATGGGTATCACCCATCATAGTCCTGCCTAAGAATAATGGTACGTTGAGAGTGTGCATTAACTTAAAGAAGGTCAATGCTGCCACCATTAGGGATAGTTACCCTTTACCTATTACAGAACATTTGTTGGAACGAGTCGCAGGCAAGGAGGTGTATAGCTTCCTTGACGGATTCTTAGGCTATAATCAAGTTGCCATTGCCCCCAAGGACCAACATAAGACAGCATTTGCCACTGAGTGGGGTATCTTTGCATTTTGAGTAATGCCTTTTGGGCTCACAAACGCACCTGCAACTTTCCAAAGGTTGATGTGCCACGTGTTCAAGGAAAAATCTAGAAGTGTATGTGGATGACATGTGTCCTCACTCAGTGCATAGACCACAGCATATACCCGAGCTTGAATGCATCTTTGACAAGTGTAGGGAATATCAAGTCTATTTAAACCCAGAGAAGTTTGTTTTTATGGTCAAACAAGGCAAGATATTTGGTCACATAGTCTCAAAAAATGGAATCTCCACATATGAAGATAAGATACAAGTAATCAATGAATTACCCAGGCCAAAGAACATCAAAGAAGTACAAGCATTTATGGGCCATTACCGTTATTACCGACGGTTCATACATGTTGATATATTTAGGTAGTGATGTGTGTGAACACTCTAGGACCGTCGGGCACTTTTTTCCCTCTTTAGGAGGTTTTTTTCCCTCGGCTTGTATATACGACTATTGCCCTAATGGGCTACTTATCTTTGTACATTCTCTAGTAATACATTCAGTATTGTGTGTTGTGCTCCAAGCTTCTTCTTCTTCTTCTTCTTTCGTAGACGTCTAACTCCAACAATTGGTATCAAAGTAGGTCACCGCTTCATCTAGGGCATCATTGACAGTCCTCCATTTGTAGTCTCAAAATCGCATGAATTTTGGTGAGCATACTCAGCGTGTTTTCGAGATCAAAACAGCTTCACTTTGTGGTGCCCAAATCGCGATCTGAGCTCATTTCAGCCTCCAAACACACTATCACAATGCTTGTGTAGGTTATTTTGTCTTTTTATGCCAAAGGTATATACAAGTTTTGGCTCGCCAGTATAAGCGTCTCAAAGTCTGCTACAAGTTTAGCAGAAATCGTTTGGGTAGTTCTCTTCAACTTTTTGAGATATAGTCAATTTTTTGCATCAAGGTATTTTAGTCACCGGCCATGGCTGAAAGCAGTGCTGTATTTCGTATGTTGGTTGTTGAGGATAAGTTGGATGGTACCAACTACCCGTTGTGGGCTTATATGATGCCACATCTATTGGTTGCAAAAGGACTCTGGAACATTGTGCAGGGTGTTGAAAAACGTCCTATCGCACCTGCAACTGTTACAACTGCAGGTACTAAAGCTGATGCAAAAGGTGTTGAAGATGATGATATTCTACATATTCTTTTCGTGTTACAGTTTCTAATGCACCTACTATAGATCAAGATCATTGGGATGGCAGAGATGCCCAGGCACATGCATTGATAGCTTTGTATGTCAAATGTGCCATTATTCCTCACATTCGCTCTTTCAGAACAGCGAAGGATGCTTGGGATACACTTACCACATTGTACCAAGCTAGGAACGACGCTCGTGTTGCTTACCTCCGAAAATAGTTATAGAGTGAGCACATGAATGAAGGTGATTCTATGGACATTTTTCTAACAAAGATCAAAGACTTGAAGGAACGATTGATTTCTGCTTATGAGGTTATACCAAATAGCTCACTTGTGCAGACCGTTCTAAATGGTCTTCCTGATTCATATCAGAGTTTTGCTTCTACTCTTCAGTTGATGATGAAAGACAATCCAAATGCCTTGTCATTTGAGGAGTTAGTCTCTATTCTGTTGCAGGAAGATCAATCCAGGCATAACAGGTCCATTATGTGTGTTGCAGATCAAGCTTTCCTGGCTAGTCAGAAGGGCAAAGGAAAATGGAGTTGTTCAAGTAGTAAGCAGAAATCTACTAATTCTGCACAATCAAAGAGGGAGGACAAAGATGATAAGAAATAAAAAAAGCATAAATTGTTTTGCAAGTACTGTAAAGCAAATGATCATATCTTAAAGAATTGTTCAAAACTAGTTGCTACAGAGGCAAAGAAGAAAGAGGCTTGAATGGTTGTTGCAGAGGCCTCTACACCAAAAACCGAGTCTGCTAATCTTGTGCAGGAAGAAGAATGGGCATTTACTACGGTTTGCAGTTTTGACCCATCTTCTCATGAGCAGTGCATGTCTGCAGTAGACTCAGATGTTTGGTACTTTGACAGTAAGGCGACCAAACATATTACCTCGCAGCACAGTTTCTTATCTTCACTCGAGCTTGCCCCTACAGGGAATACTATTACATGTGCCAACAACTCCTCTTATCCTGTTATGGGAGTTGGTAAGATCATTTTGACTACTGCTAATGGTATTTCTTTCATTTTGTTAGATGCTTTGTTTGTGCCAAAGATCAAGAAAAATCTATAATCAGTTTTTGCATTAGCCAAGATTGGCTTGGTTGTGAAATTTGTTGATGACAGATGTACAGTTCATGATCTGTCAAATGGTGATGTGATTATTACTTCTGGCATTTTATGTCGTGGGCTGTATAAGCTCATAGACTATGAAAGGTCTGTAAATGATTCGGCATGTGCAGTACATGATTCTCAGGCTATGTCAGATGCAAAGCTTTGGCATGCATGCTTTGGTCATCTGAATTTTGCTAGTTTGCTACGCCTGCAGAAATCTGAAATGGTGTCCTCTTTGCCCAAACTTGAGGCACCTAGAAAACATGTTTGTCAAGGCTGTATTTTGGGAAAAATGCAGCGTTTCGCCTTTCCAAAAGATGGTTTAGTTCGGGCTACTCAAAAATTGCAACTTGTGCATAGTGATGTCTGTGGTCCTATGCAGACACCTTCTTTTGGAAATTATCTTTACTTCGTGACTTTCATCGATGATTTTTTCAGGCATGCATGGGTATATCCATTGAAGGCAAAGTTTGAAGTGTTCACGTGCTTCAAACAGTTTTTGGTTTTTGCTGAAAATCTGTCAGCATGTAAAATGGGCACCATCCGTTTTGATGGAGGGGGGGAATATATGTCTTCTAATTTTAATGCATTTCTGGCTGAATGAGGGATAAAACACCAGTGTAGAGTGTTGTATACACCTCAACAAAATGGAGTTGTTGAACGAAAGAACAAGTCAGTCATGGAGATGGCGAGGTGTATGGTTAAGAGTCAAGCTTTACCACATAGTTTCTGGCTTGAGCCTGTCATGTGTGTAGCATATGTACTGAATAGGTGTCCCACTAAAGTGCTGCAGTCTATCACTCCATATGAGGCTTGGCATGATCGCAAGCCTTCTGTTGCTCATCTGCGTGCTTTTGGTTGTTTGGCATATGCATTAGTGCCCGAACAACATCGTAGAAAATTGGATGATAAAGCAGTAAAATGTATTTTTGTTGGGTAGATTTCTGAAAGTAAAGGTTATTGTCTGTATCATCCACAGACTAAATGCATTCTAGTTAGTCATGATGTTGTTTTAGTGGAGGATTTTATTCAGCCATTGCTTTCATGTACTAAGGAGACATCTGTTAGCTCCAAAGACATGTATGATACTTTGTTGCCTCTGTTTACACGTGGACAGTCTAGTGCTGGTCCTAATGAGGCAACTTCTCAGCCTTTGCAGGTTTCATGTGATGATGCAGATCATTCCATTTCTAATGCAAATTTACATGATGCACTTGTTGATGAGAGAGCTAATATTGAGCAGGCAAAAACTATGCCAAAATGGCTGGTGTAGATTTTGCATGACAGCAAATTAGATGCACCTTTGTCATATCATATTCGTTCAGGCTCTCATGGTGCCTTTTTTGCATCAGATTGCTATGTTATGGCTGCATCTAGTCTTTGTGATGAGAATGAGCCTGTTTCATTTGATGAAGCACAAAATTCAAAGAATTGGATGGCTGCTATGCAATCTGAATATGATGCTATAATGAAGAATGGTACTTGGTCTTTATGTGACTTGCCTCCTGGCAAGAAGGCGATTGTGACTAAGTGGGCATACAAGCTTAAGTGTAAGCCTGATGGTACAATTGATAGGTATAAGGCTAAGCTTGTTGCAAAGGGTTAAAAGTGCAAGAAAGCGGCATTGATTTTGATGAGACCTTTGCACCTACTTGCTGAATGACTACTGTTTGTAGCATCTGTGCACTTGCAGCTCATCATGGTTGGAATGTACATCAGATGGATATCAAAACAGCATTTGTGAATGGCGACTTGCATGAAGAAGTGTATGTTTTTCAGCCCCATGGCTTTGTGCAGAAAGGACATGAGAACCAAGTGTGTAGGTTAAAGAAGGCATTATATGGCTTAAAGCAAGCACCATGTGCTTGGTATGAAAAGATACATGCCTATCTGATTGCACATGGTTTTGAGAACAGTCCAACTGAAAGCACCTTATATGTTAAGCATGCTAATGATGTACTTGTGATCATTGTGGTTTATGTTGATGACATGCTACTCACTAGTCCTCATGAGAGGCATATTGCTGATTTTAAGGCTGATTTACATGCCTCATTTGAGATGTCTGATTTGGGGCATTTGCATCACTATTTGGGCATTCAATTTATGCACATTGATGGTGGAATGGCTTTGTGTCAAACGAAATATATTGACACATTATTGCAGCATTTCGGCCTTGAAGACTGTAAACCTACTGCCACTCCTATGGAGACAGCTTTATGATTGAGTCTTCAGGATGCTGGAGATGCATTTGATGTTGTTCTCTATCAGCATGCTATTGGATGCTTGATTTACTTATGCATTACTCGGCCAGATATTCAGTTTGTTGTCTCACAGATGAGCAGGTTTATGCATCACCTAGGTGTCAAGCATTGGCAGGCGGTTAAGTGCATCTTTCGCTACTTGAATGGTACTCGGCTACTTGGGTTGTTTTATCCCAAGGGGGGATCACTACCACCCGATTTGCATGCTTTTTCTGACTCTCACTGGGCTGGTTGCTTTGACACTCGTGTGTCCACTAGTGGTTTTTTGCTTCATGCTTGATAGCTCATCCTGGTTGAGCAAGAAGCAGCCTACTATGGCCACCTCCAATTGTGAGGCTAAGTATAGGGCAGCTTTCACAACGGCTGTTGAGTGTGTGTGGCTCAAATACCTTATGGCTAATTTGGGTGTTGGTCAGTCTTTTGCCACCACCATCTTCACTAATAGACAGAGCACATTGTCAGTTGCGAGGAACCCTGAGTTCCATGCTCGCACTAAGCACATTGAGGTACATTATCATTATGTCAGGGAGAGGTTCTCTGCTAGGGAGATCAGCTTGGCATATGTGCCCATGCAGGAGAACATTGCAGACCTTTTCATGAAGGCTCTGCCTAGGGAGAAGTTTGAAGCTTTCTGCAAAGATTTGGGCTTACTTCCTTTTGTGGAGTGATTTCCACATAGCTTGGCATTCCTTATACATGAGTGCTAGCTACTTGTTCACCGCATCACTCCTAGGGGGGATTTGTGTGAACACTTTAGGACCACCGGGGCACTTTTTTCCCTCTTTAGGAGGTTTTTTTCCCTCAGCTTGTATATACACCTATTTCCCTAATGGGCTACTTATCTTTGTACATTCTCTAGTAATACATTCAGTATTATGTGTTGTGCTCCAAGATTCTTCTTCTTCCTTGTGTTGTTCGTGTGCTTTCCCAGACATCTAACTCCAACAATACATATGTATGCAATCATTGCTAAACCACTCTACAACGTGCTAAAAAACTTTCAGTGGATAGAAGAATGCGAGAGTTCTTTTAGTGAGCTTAAACGACGATTGTGTTCTGCACCTATTCTAGCCATGCCTGATTGGAATAAACCATTCATGTACATGTAGATACTTCTAATCATGCCATAGGATGTGTGTTGGCACAACCCACAGAGGAAGGAAATATATATTTGCCAATTTCATATGCCAGTAGGTAGTTGAACGCTGCAAAGAGAAAGTACACCACTATTGAGCGAGAGGGACTAGGAATAGTCTATGCGATGAAGAAATTTCACCATTATTTATTGGCAAATAAGTTTAAATGTTTTACCGACCACCAGGTTTTTTTGTATTTGGTAAACAAACCATGCAACACAAGTATATTAACATGTTGGTTTTTACTGTTGATGGAGTATGATTTTGAAGTTGTGGTCCAAAAAGGGAAAACACACTTGAGAGCAGACCACCTCTCTAGGATAACTTCTCAAGAAGCAGCTACTGGAGTAGTAGATGAGCTACCAGACGTGTATCTCTTCAATGTCGAGATTGTCCCTGAATGGGCCAAGTCATTAGTTCCAATAGTGACATACGGACCTAACAACCCTCAAGTGAGAACCCAAGAGAAAGAGGTAGTGAGAGCGCAGAGATACCAACTTCTTGTAGGAAGTATCTATAGGCAAGACCATCAAAATATCCTTGCCTGTTATGTAGAAGAACAGGAGTATAACAATTGGTTGCAAGTAGCACATGTAGGTGCACTAGAGCAACACCATTCTAGATAAGCGATGCTATCAACGTTGAAGAGGTTAGGTGTGTATTGGCCATCAATGAAAAAAGATGTCCAACGACTGTGTGATGAATGTCCAAAGTGTTGTGATAGACCCCCAATAGAACATGCCACTTTATCCATGTGATCTTGATGACAGACTCAAGTGAACCTTTAGTTACTTACCTAAGGACAAAAACTTTTCCAGAGGATATGACTGTAACACGTAGATGCAGCCTAGAACAAGAGGCCTTAGGATACAAGCTCATTGGTGATAATTTGTATAAGCAAGGATGAGACAATTATCTGAGGATATGTGTGCAAGAAAGCGAATATTTTAATCTATTGGAAGCTGCACACCAGGGTGCAGCAGGAGGCCATTTTGGACCCGATCGCATTATCAAGGCCATACTATTTTTAGGATTATGGTGGCCCACTTTGCATATGGATGCCCACACCTATGTAAAACAATGTGATGTATGTCAAAGGACTCAGTATCCCATACGCCACGATGAGATGCCCCTACGACCCATGACGGGAGGGCACACATTCTCAAAGTGGGGAATAGATTTTGTGGGACCTATTAATCCCCCTGCAAGGAATTCCCATGCCAAGTACATCATAGTTGCCATTGATTATCTTACTAAATGGGTAGAATCCAAGGCCACAAGGAAAAACGATGCATGCACCACTGCTAAGTTCTTGTTCGAGAATGTCTTCACAAGATATGGACTCCCTATCAAGCTAATAAGTGATAGGGGTACTCACTTCTTAAATGAGGTTATTGAATATCTATTACAAGACGTTATGGTCATGCACAGGAAATCGGCACCATATCATCCACAAGCTAATGGACAAGCTAAGAGCACTAATAAGATTTTGTGCAACATTCTCACCAAAATTGTGAACAATCAACATTTGGATTGGGATCAAGAATTACAGCATGCCTTGTGGGCTTATCATGTAGCCTATAAAACAGTACTTAATGCTACACCATTCCAAATGTTGTTTGGTCATAATGTTGTGTTGCCTTTAGAATTTTTGATACCCACACTCAAAATTGCTTAGGACTATGAATGGATGGGTCATGAGCTTTCCTCAAGAATACTTGACTTAGAATGATTGGGTGAGACAAGACTACGAGCAGCAGAAGGAGTTTATGCCGTTAAGAAGGGATAGAAAACCTACTTTGATGCTCATATTAAGGACAAAGGATTATAAGTAGGAGATTTGGTGCTAGTTTACACCTTGAAAGAACATGCCTGCAAGTTAGAGAAACGAGGTTACGGACCCATGATCATCAATAGGATATCAACTAGCAGTGCGATTCAGTTAGCAACTCTTGAAGGTGAAGTATTGGCTAATTATATTAGCTGATGTCGAGTTAAGCTATATCAAGAACCCTTAACTACAGACATGCTTAAACGACTAACTCTTGTCAAGAAGCAAAAGGAAGAAGAGGAACAAATCAAATCTGAAGCCCAAGCAAAAGTGGTGGAACGCATTAAGCGAATGAGACTACCAAGGAGAGGACTAGGTAGAGAACCTCAATCAATGGACGCCCCACGATATCCTATAGCTATGTGTCAGCTTGGAGGAAGAGATGTCCCCAACATTATTGATAGGAGACCATTCATTAATATCACTCTAGGACAGAATCCCATGCTCATGCAATGTAAGGCTTTAATCGACTCTAGTGCAGCAACAAATGCAATTCGATTCTCTCTTTGTAGGGAGTATGAAATTAAGCCTCTTGAAGCCTATCTCATAGGACTAGGTGGATTAGAAACCCCTTGCATAGGCAAAGTCGAGCTACCAATCTCCATAGAGAACGTGATCTTGACAGTAAAACTATTGGTTTTCCATGATGATGATCTAATACAACCTATGATCCTAGGCTAGGAATGGTTATACCATTACTCGGTGAATTTAAATCTTTGAAGAAGTGTGCTTCAGTTAGAACTTGCAGGACAGTATCATGAACTACCCCTCCAAAGTCAATGCAAAGAAGTGTTGGACATGACAAAAGCCCCCCTACTGTGTGTGGCCTCCCCCCAACCTTGTGCGAGTCAGCACACCCTACTGAACAAACACACGAATTACCACCCATCCAGAAGAGGAAAATTGGTAGGCAGACAGGAATCCAACAAGTATGGCAGTGTAAGGCTCAATCTTCATATGCATGTAAACAGTCACCACTTTCGGGCATGATTGCAGTGGATCTCCCTTCTTTTCCAAAACAAAGTGAGGATACAGCATCTCACCCTCGACGAGCCGCATGGCAACATCATTCACGTACTCATTCACGTAGCACATCAGAGTGGCTTCTTAGACTGTCCACTCAGGCATTCCCACAATTGAGGTGGGTACACAAGGGGACTGTGCCTAGTGAGTCAAACACTCCACATCTTTGACATCCCTCTCAATTTCAATCGAGGCAAAAGATTCAACAGATTTGGGTGCCCAAGTCCTTGTTGATCGCTCAGTCCAAGTCTTGCCAGCTCTGGGTACCAAAAAAATGTGTAGCTTATGCTTCAACCTTAGTCAACTCAAAGAAGACCTTTTCTCATAACACTAGAACACCCTACACACCTTCTTTTATAAATTCCACTTCATCTCTTCTAACCCCTGTGTGATACAGAAATGGATCCCCAAGCCTTCATTAATCCCTACAACTCTCGACCGAACTCACCCTTACCACCAACTTAGTGAAGCTAAACTCTTATTAATCACTACACTCAGACCCAATCCGACAACTTCATATCACCACCGTCCTTGTAAGCTACACTAACTTTGTAGGTAGTACCCATTCGAGGTCAATTGTAAAGCCACATTCTTCACACACTCCCACTCATAGTCAAAGCATGCACTTATCACAATTCACCTCTCACATCGTTAAAAATCACACACATTGCACAGGAAGTATGTTGGTGGTGGAAAGGAATGGAGGTCTCATCTTCTTGGGATCTTAATTATTTTCCATGGCTATTATGTTTTTCCTTTCACTCCAGCTTAGGTTCACAACACCAAATTCCAATCATGCAAGCAGAAGGTTCTACCAGTGCAATGCTTGGGCGGCCTATTGTTGACTTCTCGGCTCTTCCCTTTGAGAGCCTGCCTACCGCTATCCCGGTAGAGTTCCAGGGTTTCACGGGACCTATGCCCATCAAAGACCCTCCCCAAGGACAGTCAGAAAGAGTAAGCATCAAGGCACACTGGTTCCAAGGGCTTGCAAGACCCTTGGGAGATGCAGAGTTCATATATGAAGCTAACTTAACTTACGGTGCAAATGTGTGGAGGTGCTACCAATTTTTCTCACAGGAGTTTGAGAAACTCCAGAATAGTGAAGACCTCAAACCCATCTGGCAGAGGTTAGGATTCACAAATTACTTCAATGCAGAACTCCCTAAACCCGACTTTTATCGATGTTCCTACTTGGTGGCTTCTATTAAAGAGCAAAAGTGCAAGGAATTGGACAATGTCTTTGTACTACCGTCCTTGGTTAATGGCCCACCCTTCAAGAAGTTTACATTATCTTTGGACTTAATCAGGATTGTGCTTAAGATTCACAACAACCATACACCCATAGAGAAGGAGTGTCTTATCCCAAAACCTATGAAACATAGTGATGTCGATAAATGGCTAGCCATCACCCCTCAGTTGACCACTATGCTGAGAATATGTCTCCACACTTTGCCTTCCCTACACAGGAGCAATTTACGATTTTGCACAAACTTCTATGGTTTGGTTTGTACCTTGCCACTACAGGGCCTTAAACAATTGATATTGCTACATATATTCAAGATCAACTTTTATTGGTCGGACATCAATGGAAGAAGAAAAAGGTTGTTCATGGATGTTGTGCCCTTACACGCATCATATACATGTGTTTGGCTTATGATATTGCTGTCAAGAGAGCCCTCCCAGCAACACAATTAAAGCAATACAAAGGTGTTGAGATATCAAGCTCAACATGTGATGATCTAGGATGACACGTACCAGTTTTTTGTTTCTCTGACATGTACAGTGGTCATGCCAATATATGTCAGGGATACTTCATTGAGCTTTATTATATTTATCTATTGAGAGTGATGGCACATTTGTTTATTGCTAGCTCACTCATTTGTGGACATTAGGTTTTTCCTTATGTACTGATCTTTATATATTGCACTTGTTGTATTCTTGTATTTAGGTCATTCTTGTACATTCCTTTTTATGTAATAGAAGAAGAAGAAGAAGATCATTCTTCCTTGCCTCAATCTATGTGTGTGCTTCTCCTTGAGAGTGAGAGTGTGTGTGTGAGCTCTCTTCCTTATCTCCTTCATCGTGACATGGGATCAGAGCCAGCGTGGTGGAGAAGACAACGATGAAGAGTACGTAGTAAGGCATGGAGAAAAGGCGATTCACAAACGACTTCTGTTTGCTACGAAAATCGGTGTGAAGGTAGAAGACCTTCGTTTCGGAGCCATCTCGACCTTCGTTTCGAACCCGCAAGGTGGGGCCCATAGAAAAACTAGGTCAATTTCAGAAACTGTAACTTGCATTGTGTTTGGAAACACTCATATATTCTAGATCCAGAATTTCAAGTCATTCTATGTACTGTTGATACACGAAAACTGTGTTTTTCTGAGATCAAACTGTCACGTCATAGTGCGACAGTGTTCAGGCAGAAGTGTTGCTTGTAGTGTTTTGTAGTGTTGTGAATTGCTGCAGAAATGGCAAATGCAGATGGAATGATTCAGCTTATGAACGAAAAGCTAGACAAGAATAACTTCCATGCTTGGAGATTCAGAATGACGAATTTCTTGATGGGAAAAGGCTAGTGGAAGTACATCGAAGGAGAGAACAAAAATGCTCTGCAGTTACTAGAGAGGAATCAGACTGCAGAACAGATAAGAGCATATGAGGAATGGAATCAAGGAGCACGAAAGGTAATGTACTGGCTATCTGTTAGCATATAGGATAGCATGATTGGACACATACAGGATGCCAAGACTTCGAAAGAGGCTTGGAACAGTTTGGTCACATTGTATGAGACCAATACAAAGGCACGGAAATTGCAACTCAAAAATGAGCTCCATACATTGGAAAAGAAGGGCATGTCGGTAAGTGACTACACTCTGAAAATCAAAAGCATATGTGTGGAGTGAATGTAGATGATGATGATAAGGTGGAAGTAT
Source organism: Ceratopteris richardii (assembly GCA_020310875.1). NCBI lineage: Eukaryota > Viridiplantae > Streptophyta > Polypodiopsida > Polypodiales > Pteridaceae > Ceratopteris > Ceratopteris richardii. The sequence continues at coordinate 129,038,201 of CM035416.1, read as the reverse complement.
GCCTTCGTGGTTTAGGAGCTGCATATAAGCAGTTCAGAACTTCTATACAGACCCGAGAAAATATTCCAAATTTTGCTGATCTGGTATCTATGTTGATTATTGAAGAAAAGAATCTTGGTGAGGATTCAAACTCCCAAGGAAAGTCGAGTTCTGAGCAAGTATTCTACTCTGGCAGAGGAAGAGGCAGAGGTAGAGGTTTCGGAAGTGGAAGAGGAAACAGTAACCAAGACCAAGGTCAACAACAATCATGTAGGAGGAAGAGGACAGTTTCGAGGCAGGGGGAGCCAAAGAGGTCGCAGAAATTTCCAAAGAAATGATTCAGATAATGATAGTAAAGGATGCTGGAATTGTGGTAAACATGGACACTTTGAACGTGATTACACGTTGAGGAATCAAAATAATAGAAGGCAGCAAAACAACTATGCATCCACAAGTGCAGATGATTCTGAGAAGCTATTTATGGTTCAACATCACATGATGAATACGATGTCTGCTGTTGTTTCAAAGTCAAATGATAATTTCTGGTATGTTGATTCAGGTGCTTCAAATCACATGACCAGTCATGCAGAATGGTTTAGTAGTTTGCAAAAAATGCTAGTTCCTGGATATGTTGAAACGGGTGATGATACATCACATCCTATTGAGCATACAGGAAACATAGCATTGTCTATGGAGGACGGGAAGGTAAAACATCTTGCTGATGTGCTGCATGTTCCAAATATAACAAAGAATATGGTTTCTGTTGGACAAATGGTTGACCAGGGATTATAAGTTAGGTTCAATGCTGATGGATTATATGTAGAAGAGTACAAGCAGGATGGACGATTGGTTGCCAAAGGAAACAAAGTGGGTAGGATGTTCACCTTAAATCTGAAGATTCCTGAAATGAATGCAGCCATGTTTGCAAAAGGTGCACGAGTTATTGCAGATATAGAGATGTGGCACAAACGGATTGGACATGCAAACTTGCAAAGGCTGAAATTGATGCAGTCAAAGGAGATTGTCCATGGACTACCAAATTTCAAAGTTGCAAAAATGCAAAAGGTATGTGCAGCATGTCCATTCGGTAAACAATCAAGAGCATCACTTCCACATGACAAGCATGTTAGTGAGAATGTACTAGAAGTAGTACATACAAATGTTTGGGGTCTAGCAAAGACCACATCTATGGGCGATTGCAGGTTTTATGTTACTTTCATTGATGACCATACACGAAAAGTATGGGTATATTTCATGAAAGAGAAGAGTGAGGTGTTCACTCACTTCCAAAATTTTAAAGCTATGGTAAAAAAGCAGACAGGGAAGTACATTCAGACATTAAGATCTGATGGAGGAGGTGAATACATGTCAAATGAGTTCAGCAATTTTTTAAAAAATCATGGAATTTGGCGTCAGTTTTCACGCAGGTACACACCACAATAGAATGGCGTTGCTGAACGCAAAAATAGACATATTGCAGAAATAGCAAGAGCCTTGATGGCTGAGAAGAATATGCCTCATTGTTATTGGGCAGAAGCTGTGCATACTGTTGTATATATCATGAACAGAACTTCGACTCCTATTGTACATCAAGTTACACCTGAAGAGAAGTTTACAGGTAAAAAGCCAAACTTATCACATGTGAAAGTTTTTGGTTGTATTGCATATGTACATGTTCCAGATGAATTGAGGACGAAGCTTGATCCAAAAGCAAAAAAGTGTGTCTTCATTGGATACTCCCTTGAGCAAAAGGGATATAAATGTTATAACCCACTCACATGACAGGTAAAGGTGAGCAGAGATGTGGTATTTAATTAAATGTCAAACTTCTATGCAGATGCCAAAGAAGGATTGAGTCTTGAACCAAATGACAAAGAAAATGCTGAAAAATCAAGTCCAAAATCTCAGGTTTTGAGTGGACCGGATGCATCACCAAGCAATAGTTCCAACTCAAATCCATGGAGTGGAAGATTATGTGGGAATTTCAGTCCAGCAAATTCATCAAATACATCCAAGAAAGGTAAAGAAAAGCTTTCTGCTAGTCATAAAACAAGTGCAAGTTTTGAAGATGTTGATGGAGCTTCAAGCGGTTCAGAAAAGAGTCTTGATGAGGAACTTGGATTGCCCTCTGTGAAGACTCCAGGAGTAAGAAAAGCATATGCAGATGATACAAGGAGAAGTGACCCAGCACCAAGAAGATCTGGGAGGATGCGTAATTCAGTGCAACGATTGACATATGATAGTTACATGGCTCGTCATTGTGCCTACATGAAAAAGGTAATACAAGATGCTGAACCTTCTTGTTTTGAAGATGTAATTGGTAATGTCGATTGGGAAATAGCTATGGATGAGGAGATGACTGCACTCTATGGAAATGATACATGGAAGCTGGTACCATTGCCACAAGGAAAAAAACCCATAGGCTGCAAATGGGTTTACAAGGTAAAGCATGATGGAGAGTGTTAATCTCCAAAAGAACAAGTTAACCTTGAAATTAGATCACCTCTATATCAAGGTTAACCTTAGACTCCACCAAACTTAGAGATCATTCACCAAATTATCAGAAATATTGAAAGTTCTGAAAAATTCAACTTCTTCAGAAAGTCTGCTGCAGATTAGTCACTCATTGACTACTCAATCCTGTAAAGTTTTTGATAAAACTTTGCACAACACTTCGCCTTAAGGTTGCGCAACCTTGCCAAGTTAAATCTCTCAAAAAGATTAACCATACACTGAGAAATGTGTGAAACACTTTACCTATGTCTGAAAGTGCTTCTCTGCAATGGCGACTTTGACACCTGCAACTTCTTAGCACTGGTTCTCCCAAAGTAAATCCCGTTTGATCAAGATCTTTTAGCCATAGATGGCTTACCTTCCAACTTAGATTTTGAGCCCTCACTTGTGTAAAACTTTACACTGTAGACTGAGCAATGATCATTTCATTGAAGATGAAATGTGCGCCAGATTTCTCGACTGTTAGAACATTCTTACATATGAATGTTCCTAATCAAAATTCTCACAGCCTGATTACAATTAACTTCTCAAATTCTAGCCATAGATAGATTAGCTATGGACTTAGATACGTGCAAAAGGATTTCTCAAAAGATTAAACACAGAGAGAGCAGACAGCAAAATATCGGGCGCAAGTTTTCTCTATTACTCAGAAAAATTACATCTGAGTGAAGTTGATGAATTCAACTCACTTCTCATGTGTCTAATGACACTCTCTACTATTCCTTTCTCTCTTCCTATTCACTATTCTTCTTCTGCTCTATTTGCCCGACATTTTCCAACATATTTATAGATGAATATATACAAGTGTATGACTAAAACAAAAGTATAAGTCAGCTAATGTACATATGTGTACATGTCTTTGGATTTTCTGAATATGCCCTTCCTTCAACCATCTGAATTTGTTCTCTTCTTGACTCCTTGACTTCATCTCTCCATAATCCTTCAATTGATGATTGTCATGCACCAACAGCTCCCCCTCAATCATTAATTGAGGTTCTTCTCTATCTTCTTGATTCCTGCCATATTCTTGAATCTTTGTAGTTTTGGTCCATCTAGACTTTTAGTCATCATATCTGCAACTTGATCTTTTGTGGGAGTGTGTATGACTTCAATCTCCTTCTCAATGACCTTCTCTCTCAGAAAATGATATTGTATTTCAATATGCTTAGTTCTAGCATGAAATACAGGATTAGCTGCCAAGTATAATGAACTCATATTGTCTCCACAAATAATAGGAGTACTCTGAATCACATCAAAAACTTTCAAAAGTGTCTTTAACCATATTACCTCTTTTGCAGCTTCCACCATACCTTTATATTCTGCCTCTGTGGATGACAAAGCAACTGTATGTTGCTTCTTGGAACACCATGAAATCAATTTGTCTCCTACATAGCACAAGTATCCATGTGTTGATCTTCTATCATCCACATTACCTGCCCAATCTGCATCACTATATATCTTGATTTTTGTATCTGAAGTAAAACCATAGTACAACCCTTCTTTGAGTGTACCCTTGATGTACCTAAGTACTCTTTGTCCTGCAATCCAATGTTCCTTTCTAGGACAATGCATGAATTGTGAAAGCACACCAACTGCATATGACAAGTCAGGCCTTGTTAATGTAGCATAAATCAAGCTACCAACCAAACTTTGATAGAGTTTCATATCTCTGAACTCTTCTCCTCCAAACCTAGACAATTTATGGTTCACTTCCAAAGGTGTAGGTGCAACCCTGCAATCTTCCATTTTAAATTTGGTTAGCAAATTTTTAAGATACCTTTCTTGGGTCACATATACTCCATGTTGAGTATAAGAGATCTCCATTCCCAAGAAGAATGATAGGTTCCCCAAATCACTGATTTTGAATTCTTTCTCCATCTGCTTTTTGATCATTTGTATCCCCTTATCATCTGTTCCTGTAAGTATTATGTCATCAACATAAATACACACATAAATGAACCCATCTTCACTTGCTTTGACTAGCAAGCTACTATCTGCCTTTGATGCTTGAAATCCAAGATCATTCAAGAATTTTACAAGCCTATAATTCCAAGCCCTTGGGGCTTGCTTCAACCCATACAAAGCTCTCTTGAGCTTACACACATAATTTGGACTCACTTGATCTTTGAACCCATCTGGTTGCTCCATGTAGACTTCATCTGAAATGTAACCATTCAAGAAAGCATTTTTAACATCTAATTGAGACAACTTCCAACCTTTACAAGCAGCAATTGCTATGAGTGTCCTGATGGTTGTCATCTTTGCCACAGGACTATAAGTCTCATCATAGTCCACTCCATATGTCTGTGCATACCCTTTCACAACAAGTCTAGCTTTGTATCTAGACACACTTCCATCTGCAAATCTTTTAGTTTTGTAAACCCACTTACATCCAATGATCTTCTGACTATTAGGTTTAGGAACCAAATCCCATGTTTGATTCTCTATCAATGCATCATACTCCTCTTGCATAGCATCTTCCCAATTCTTCTTCCCTTTGGCTTCTTCATATGTAGAAGGGTCTTCATCTGCTTTTACCAAATAAGCATAATCTTTAGTAGTCAAGAATGAAGTGTCATAGCTATACCTTGTAGGTTGCCATTTGTGCCTAGATGATCTCCTAACTTCTGCACTTCTTGAGGTCTCTGGTTCATCACATTCTGGATCAAACCTTGGCCTCTCTTCAACTTCAATCTGCACTTCATTACTCTCACTTTCATCAAGTAATTGAATCTTTGCTTTACCTTTTCTTTGTTCCACTACTTCTTCATCATCTGCATGTACATTATATTTACCTGCATACCAAGTACCTTGCTCATCAAATGTAACATCCTTGGATACAATAAATTGCTTTGTGGATGGACTCCACAACCTGTATCCCATTTGCTTGTCATCATAACCAATGAATACATACTTCTCTGCCTTAGGCTCCAACTTATGCCTCAATTGAGATGGCACATATGCATATGCCAAGCATCCAAATATTCTGCAATGATCCAAGGTAGGTTTCTTACCCCACCAAGCTTCATATGGTGTCATACCCTGCAAAGCTTTACAAGGCAATCTATTAACCAAATATGTAGCTGTATTAACAGCCTCAGCCCACAAATAATTTGGGCAATTCTTCTCTTTCATCATGGACCTTGCAAACTCAACAAGAGTCCTATTTCTTCTTTCTGCTACCCCATTTTGTTGAGGAGAGTACCTGCAAGTAACTTCTCTCTTTATACCTGCATTCCACAAATAATCATTGAACTCATTTAAAAAATACTCTCCCCCTCCATCTGACCTTAGTCTCTTCAATTTTTGACCTGTAATCCTTTCTGCATATGCATGATAGTGTTTAAATGTATTAAACACTTCTGACTTTTCTTTAATCACATAAATTGTGATCCACCTGGTAGCATCATCAACATATATAACATAATATCTTGAACCATTTATACTAAAGTCCTTTGAAGGACCCCACACATCTGTATGCACCAATTCAAGTCTTTCTGAATACATAAATCCATGCTTGGAATAGGATTGCTTATGAGCCTTACCTAATTGACATGCCTCACATCTGTATGTCATGTGTTGACCTGCAATGTTAGGCATTCCAAGCACTGAATCATTGTTAATCATTTCTTTGATACCTCTTTCATTAAAGTGTCCAAGTCTTTTGTGCCAAAGATCCAATTCTGACACCTTCTGCTCTCCATATGTGAACATAGCATGTCCAACATTTCTTTGTACCTTCAATGTGAAAAGCCTTCCTTCTTTCTTTCCTGCAATAACTTGTTTATACCCTTGACTAGGGTCTTCCACATAAACTCCATCATTTGTAAACCTTACCTCATAACCTTTTTCCACAATTTGACCTACACTGATCAAATTCTTTGGAATTGTGGGAACATAAAGTACCTTACTCAGAAGAGTGCTCCCATCCTTAGCTTTGACTGAACCAATTGACTTTACCTTATGCTTTGTATTGTCACCTGTCTGCACTGTATGATTAATTGCATTATGATCTAGGTCAGTCATCAAAGCAATGTTTCCACTTAAATGATTACTACATCCTGAATCAATATAGAACACCCTCATGTCCTCATGTGAGGTTTCACATGTATTCATAATGAGAGTCGAATCCTCCTTTTGATCTGATGCATAGTTGTAGTAGGTGTTATTATAGGATTGATTTTGGAAGTTTCTTCCTCCACCTCTTCCAAAAGAATTCCTACCACCTCTACCTCTGAAGTTTCCTCTCTGAAATCTACCTCCTCTTCCTCTTTGATTAAAGTTCTGATAATTACCATTGTTTTGATTATTATGCCAACAATCATGAGATAGATGATTGGTCTTACCACATATCCAACAAGCTCTTACATTCTCTTTGTTGTTTCTGCCTCTTCCTCTACTTCTGCCATTTCCTCTTCCTCTCATAAAGTTTGCTTGGTTTGAAGTACCTTCTTCTTCACCTGATTGTTGCTTTCCTTTGTTGGCTTTCTTCTTGTCTTTAGAATACATTGCATGACCTGCACTCTTATCAACATCTCCTTTGATATCATTCTCAAAAGTTAGCATATGACCTAACAATTGATTCAAATCAGGAGTAAAGTGATCTAATGAAAGTTCTGTAGATAAAATGAAAGGCTTCCATTTCTCATCTCCTCTTAGTCCTGTGAGTATTTGTCTTACCAATTTGTCTTCTTCAATATCTTCATCCACTGCACCTAAAGAATCTGCAATGTCCTTCATCTTTGTCACATAATCAGAAATTGATTGTGAGGCCTTCTTCTTGAAGGTAGTAAACTCTGCCCATAGTGAAGCCTTCCTTGATTTGGTTGTATTTTGGAAATGCTCTTCCAAAGCATTCCAAATGTCACATGCACTTTCAAGTCCTCTAATGTGAGGAAGCAAATAGTCATTGACTGCCATGTAGATGATGCTTCTTGCTTGAGCATCCTTCTTCATCCAATTCTTCAAGTCTGCAAGCTCCTCCCTAGTTGGAACACTAGGATCTCTGAATTCTGGCTTTTCTTCATCTCCTGTGATATATCCTATCAAATCTTTGCTCATAAGGTGAGCTTCCATCCTCATAGACCATGCAGGATAGTTCTCTCTATCCAACTTTTCAATTTGGAGACTATCTCCCATCTTTGATTCACCTGTAGTCTCAAAACTTTAACCTTTACAGATAATGAATGTACCTTTACTTCGAATGTTGCTCCTTCTGATCCTTTTGATACTCTTTGTATGTCTTCCTTCAAGTTTTCTTCAACCTTTACCCTTCTGCACCTTCAAGATGTAAAGTTTTGTACTTCTGCAATAGTCGGAGTCTCCTTCACTTCAATTTTGACACAACCTGCTCTGATACCACTGATGGAGAGTGTTAATCTCCAAAAGAACAAGTTAACCTTGAAATTAGATCACCTCTATATCAAGGTTAACCTTAGACTCCACCAAACTTAGAGATCATTCACCAAATTATCAGAAATATTGAAAGTTCTGAAAAATTCAACTTCTTCAGAAAGTCTGCTGCAGATTAGTCACTCATTGACTACTCAATCCTGTAAAGTTTTTGATAAAACTTTGCACAACACTTCGCCTTAAGGTTGCGCAACCTTGCCAAGTTAAATCTCTCAAAAAGATTAACCATACACTGAGAAATGTGTGAAACACTTTACCTATGTCTGAAAGTGCTTCTCTGCAATGGCGACTTTGACACCTGCAACTTCTTAGCACTGGTTCTCCCAAAGTAAATCCCGTTTGATCAAGATCTTTTAGCCATAGATGGCTTACCTTCCAACTTAGATTTTGAGCCCTCACTTGTGTAAAACTTTACACTGTAGACTGAGCAATGATCATTTCATTGAAGATGAAATGTGCGCCAGATTTCTCGACTGTTAGAACATTCTTACATATGAATGTTCCTAATCAAAATTCTCACAGCCTGATTACAATTAACTTCTCAAATTCTAGCCATAGATAGATTAGCTATGGACTTAGATACGTGCAAAAGGATTTCTCAAAAGATTAAACACAGAGAGAGCAGACAGCAAAATATCGGGCGCAAGTTTTCTCTATTACTCAGAAAAATTACATCTGAGTGAAGTTGATGAATTCAACTCACTTCTCATGTGTCTAATGACACTCTCTACTATTCCTTTCTCTCTTCCTATTCACTATTCTTCTTCTGCTCTATTTGCCCGACATTTTCCAACATATTTATAGATGAATATATACAAGTGTATGACTAAAACAAAAGTATAAGTCAGCTAATGTACATATGTGTACATGTCTTTGGATTTTCTGAATATGCCCTTCCTTCAACCATCTGAATTTGTTCTCTTCTTGACTCCTTGACTTCATCTCTCCATAATCCTTCAATTGATGATTGTCATGCACCAACAAAGCATAATGTTGATGGTAGCATAAGCAGGTATAAAGCACGATTGGTAGCTGTTGAGTACAGGGTATGCACACATCTTCATTTGTGCATAGGGACCCTTTTTTTTTGTATATACCTAGAGTTTCAAATGAGAACTCCCTCTTAGACACTTTTTGATATTTCTCCAAAAGTAAGGCTTTTGAAACATTGTAAATACTCACATTTTTGGTAGATATGTAGAAAAATCCCCATGCACGTATTCTTGGAGATATGGTTGTTAGAAAGAATATTTCCCAAGATCTTTTTGAGATATGGTAGTTAGGCATGTGCTCCTTTTTGACTAGTCAAAAAGAGCACATGGGGGAATGTGTCTAGCCTATATATAGAGGCTCATTTCTTGTAATGGGGAGCTTTTGGTCGTGCTCTCATGTAAAATCCTTTCAATGGAAGAACTCTCCTTTCTCTTAAGGCTTTGTACATATGTGTATTTAGTCTTGGAGTGTGTGAGAGTGAGGTGTGTGTGCATGCTAGCAATTCCTATGTGTGTAAGTAGAGTGTTGTTATTATCTTGTATTTTACATATGTGACTAGGATCCTTGAGTCCCATTGCTCCATATTTTCAAGCATGTGGCATAGCTGCGGGCTAATGGCCAATGGTTTGAACATGATGGAGGATGGGGTGGATGAAAGGAGAGTCTTTCTTGGGCCTTCCTTCTTGCTTCCATGCAAGGTGGTGTGGGTCTTGGCTCCCAAGGGCATACTACAACAACAAATTTGGTGCCGTTGCCGGGGAGAATGGCCTTTCATCATTTGGAGTGCTCAAGAGCATGTGGTAAGATATTGATTTGCAATTTTTCTACTTATTCACTCAGGTTATGTGTGTTGGCATGGCACTTTCACCCTTCCATTAGACCATTAGTTCCCCATTATTTGTTTTTAGTAGTGTAGTTTTAGTTCATGTTTGGTTGATGCACAAAAACACCCCCTTACCTCCCTTCTCTCATCCTCTCTTTCACATACACACCTCCACACACACTCACATTGGGCATCACTCTTCACCCCTGTCACTTCTTGTTTTGAGTGTCAGCCTTGAATAGGGGGGGTGGGTACTACCCTCTCTAACCCCTCCCTCTCTTCACTTATTTGAAAAAAAAAAAGAGAGAGAAAATACATGCCAAAGAAAAAGATGAGATCCGAATTTCTCACGTGTGCCCTTGAAAATTCAAGAAAGAGAAGTAATACCGTCTCTGTAATGAATCATGATGGGCCCTCACGAATTCGAAGCATTATAGAGTAGCCACGGATTTTTTTATGGATCGTCCTTACCACCTACCATACAAATGGGCAGTTAATGTGGGCAGTACCCATCAACTCTCTCTCATGAATATGGCGGCAGTCTTCGTATGTGAGGGTGGGAGTATGCTCTCCACCCTTCTCGTTTTTCTGAAGCTGCAAGTGGCAGTAATGCTTCTGGGGAGCATTCAGCGTTTTCTACTCCCGCTCTGCATCACACTTGCCAATTAGGTGGGGGAAGGTTGAGCAATGTCTTCTCCTCTACAGGCAAGATAGACGAGTTGCGCCTTGCTCCCCCTATCGTGCTCCTTCTCTGAAGAATCTACCAAGCTGGGCCGATGACTGATATTCCTCTACCGTGGCTCAGTGTGGAGCTTCCTTTGCTCCCCTGCCCTTCTTCTTCTCCATTTTGAAGACTTCGATGAGTCTGTGCTACTCGAAGGCTGAGACCCTTTGTCTCCCCTGGTGCCTCCATTCGTAGTTTGGGAGCTTGAAGCTTCCCTCCTGGGGGTCGAGTATCTGCCTCCCATGGTTGCTTTAACATCAACTTCCGCTCTGTCGTGAGCATCCTCTCCTCCTACAGCATCTCCAGCTTGAGGCAGAGTCACGTTTATCCTGTGCTTCCCTTTGGTCCCTATAGCTATTGGCAGAATCAACCTCTCGCATCTTCGTTTTGGGTAGTAGAGCTCTCTGTCATGCAAGGCGCTACGACTATTAGTGTTGGGGAATTTGAAAGATCGGCTTTGTGCATCATGGTTGGGTGGTGCTTCCATGAAAAGATCTGATTCATGCTCATGCTCTTGGAACTTCCCCTTTTGCATCTCTACTCCAACTTGTATCTATAGATGGGTTCTTTCTTGCGGCTTGTTGAGCATGATCTTAAGGTAAAGCTTTCAATGGCTCCTATGTCTCAAAATGGTGATTGAGGTTAACTCAGACTCCTTCTTTCTGGGCTCACAACTAAAGAACTTTGGGAGATTTTGCCTCCTTGATGATGTCGAGATCGAGCCATGCCTACCCCTCCCTTTTGTTTCTTGCATAAGAGGGCACCATGATGTACAGAACAATGCTCTTCCCGTGATGTCCTTCTTGGTGTCATGGGATTTTACCCCGACCGCCCTCTCAGGCTGCTCGACTTTTAGAACTTCATCTCTATTCTATTTTTTGGAGCTTTGCATTTCTCTATACATGCTGCTATGTTCAGCCTTGGCTTCTCCTAGTGGAGATTTATTTCACTTCATCCTAATTGCCATTGAAGATATGGTTCATGGAGCAGGTCGCTCCTCTCATAAGAAGACGCTCGTGGAGGAAAACCTTGGGGATTATGTGCCTGGCTCCTCTCTCAAACATTGTCCACTATATATATACTGCCATCAGACTACTTTTTGAAGAAGATTTGCATCCATGTAGTGCAAAAAATATGGCAGATCGTGGCTCCATCCCCCTATGAGGGCGTTGGATATGTCTTCTATGTCGTTACTATATGAAATATGTTGGTTGCTGTACAAAGTATGGAAGGCATGAGTTGCACATTAATGCCAGCAAAGCTGTAACACATTTTGTTCGAGATACCAGTATCGAGACTGAACGTGTGGTGTTGAACTCAAGGAGACAATACGGCATTCCTTTTTTTTCAAAGGATTGAGGGAAGCATTGTGGATTTACTTACTACTTTTCTGTGAAAGTTTTGTTTTAAAAGAATGGTTACAATGGACCTCAAACCTGTATGCTTAATGATCATAGTAGTCACAGTTCATGCATTGCTTCCACGATTAGAATCTGTCTATATGCTGTGAAATCGTCTACAATTTTCAATGGGTGTCCAATTTCAACATCATCGAGGGAGACATTTACATATTGTGCAGATTATACTAATGATTAAGAATGTGTGAAGATTTTCTTGAAGGACTCGTGAAAGCATCTCGGGATCAAGTTCGTGACTTTGAGAAAACCCCAAGTATTCGGGCTGGATAGTGTATGTCCTTCGATGGCCTTGTTCTGATGCTTGTGCAGATCTCTATGCCCTTGCCCCGTCTTCATGATCATCTGTTCTCACCTTGTGATTTGGCGGACGACTCCATGATTTCAACAGCTCTCCATGCTTGGCTTCCTATAATAGTAGAGCGAAGGAACTTGTGAGGAACGTGCTTCTAACTGTCAAGTGGATGTGAGGACACAGTACCAGCTCACATTGACCAAAGGCTGGTTGAATGTTAGGAGTTTGAAATGATTGGTGTCCAGAATCCATGGGCTTGGTACATCCTTCGTAAAGGTTAGGTATGATGTAACCCTTGAAAGGAAACTTTGTTGGGAATGTTATGCACCCACATCGGTGGCAGGTTTGATATCTCATGTGCCTTCTTATGTTTTGACTTTGAAAGATATTCATGCAGTTATTCACTTTTCTCGACTTAGGCATTGCAAAGGAACTATATTGTTATATTCCCTCTTGATTGTGGAATCTTAGTCGAAAAAGGGGCTATAGTGGTCCACTCTTGCTATGCATACCAACGACTGTAGCATTCCTGGTAGGTGTGCCTCCTTCCTAAAAACCGCTCATCTGTTGGTCATAAGGTGTACACTAAGAAAAGGTGAAGTCTCGACCAGAGTTGTCTCTGCAACCTCACCACCAGGCAGACTCTGAGTGTTCTGCTACATCAAGGTTTGATGAAACCATAGTGATAGATGTTGTGTTTCCACACCATAGATAAAACTATTCTACAAATTTGCAGTTGGCTAAACTTTTTAGTGCTTGACTTCAACTAATCTACCATCCGCACTTTTCAATTCCATGAAATGTGGTGGGTTCCATGAAGTGCAAAATCTGTTTGTTGTGGCCCCTAGTCTTGAGGGCTTGCTGTTGTTGTAGGTAACGACTATTGATGAATGGCATACAGCCCCCTCAGACGGCGCTCGCTCTCATGCTTGGCTAGATGCAAGCTTTGGATTTTTCATCGGTGTCTTCTAAAGAATGGTTCTACTTCTTTCTATGTCACATGGTGTATGCAGTTCATAGTTGGGCATTTTTTGGTCAATAAAATTCTTGGTGTATTGCCCTTTGCTGGAAAATGGTTTCTATGCAAGACTCTGCTCTAAGGATGTCTTGCTCTCGGGAAGTAGATTATACGGTTGATGGGTGCACACAATCGCTTGTTAGGCACATCATAGTCTACTTGGGGGACACAATGTGGTTTACTACACCGAGCATTTAATCTTTTGGCAGATGAGCGCTCAGACAATAGTTATGCTGAATACTCGATGAAGTTGGCTACAGGCATGGGGGTTGACTGTCAAATTTGGTTTATCAATCTATGTGTTGCATGACAATGTGGTTCACTGCCTCATTTTGGTTGTAACAGAGGGCTTCTCTGTGTTCAACTCAAAAATCTGGATTGCTAATAAGCGTCTTCCTGAGATTGATTCTACTTGTTCCTATGTATGTGTGAAGTTTGTATGATGCTTGAGGTACATGTGTATGGACATTACAAGTTTGTATGCTGCCAAAATTCATGGTTTACAGGTGCCATACATAGTTGAGCTATTTTGGTCAGCACATTTTTTGGCCAGTTGCCCTTTTATTGGGGAATGCTTTCTATGCTAGGATTCAAGCTTACCCATTCTGTTCATGAGCAGATTCAACTCATATATTTGGGCATAAGTAACCACCACTACAAGATTTGCAACTAATGTGGTTGATGTCCAAAACCCATCATCATGTGGAGATACTGATATAAGTGTTTTGGACTCTAGTGATCAAGAGTATGATGCGGGCACAACTATGGTATAAAGTTCATGCCTTTTTTGCAGATATGTTTGATGCAAGGATTGCTCACGAATGTTGGGGTCATACTCCGAATTTGCCTGAATGCAGTAAAAGCTAAGATTGGCTTGTGTGGGGTAGTGTGATTGTCCATAATACCTGCAATCATGTTGATGCTTGTTGTCACTTCCTTATGATTGGGCAGCAAGAATTAATTGCAGGATTTAAAAGAATGCTATAGCTTATGGAAGTTGGTTACTTTCTTGCTTCCCATGTTTGCAATTTTATGTATGCACACGAGTCTTTTTGGAAAAGCAGGTGATGTACCAATGTTTGGAGTTCTGGTCATTATCATGTGGTTGTCTAAATTTCTAGACCTTTACCTACGGCTCATTTTGTTTCACATCCGATGATGTACTTATTTCAGATGAAGTATTTCTGACACATGACAGTCTATGACAGTTTGCCCCATCATCATATTTTATTGCTCCTTGTTGGGAAATATTTTTTATGATGGGTACTTGAGCTCCTGGCTGGTTTTTTTTTCAACTACCCCCCTTGACATTCACTAGTTTTGGGGCTTCACACTGACTGTGAACTGCTTACCTTCACTTGGAAGGTTTTGATTTTTAGGAACTACTCCATGGGATGGCTGCATATTCGGAAACAAAAGGCTACTCTTCTGGATTGCTGGGCTGACTGCCCCCCAAGGGGATTGTGTCGCTCAGCACTGAAGACCTGCAGACTGAAGAAGACTTGCAAATTTGAAGACTTGAGGGCTGCAGATCTGAAGACTTGAAGACCCAAACCTGAACAGTGCTGCAATGTATGCCCCTCTTATCTTATCTTTGTCGAGGACGACAAACTCTAGGGAGAGGAGGGTGTTGAGTATAGGGTATGCACACATCTTCATTTGTGCATAGGAACCTTTTTTTTTGTATATACCTAGAGTTTCACATGAGAACTCCCTCTTAGACACTTTTTGATATTTCTCCAAAAGCAAGGCTTTTGAAACATTGTAAATACTCACATTTTTGGTAGATATGTAGAAAAATCCCCATGCACGTATTCTTGGAGATATGGTTGTTAGAAAGAATATTTCCCAAGATCTTTTTGAGATATGTTAGTTAGGCATGTGCTCCTTTTTGACTAGTCAAAAAGAGCACATGGGGGAATGTGTCTAGCCTATATATAGAGGCTCATTTCTTGTAATGGGGAGCTTTTGGTCGTGCTCTCATGTAAAATCCTTTCAATGGAAGAACTCTCCTTTCTCTTAAGGCTTTGTACATATGTGTATTTAGTCTTGGAGTGTGTGAGAGTGAGGTGTGTGTGCATGCTAGCAATTCCTATGTGTGTAAGTAGAGTGTTGCTATTATCTTGTATTTTACATATGTGACTAAGATCCTTGACTCCCATTGCTCCATATTTTCAAGCATGTGGCATAGCTGCGGGCTGATGGCCAATGGCTTGAACATGATGGAGGATGGGGTGGATGAAAGGAGAGTCTTTCTTGGGCCTTCCTTCTTGCTTCCATGCAAGGTGGTGTGGGTCTTGGCTCCCAAGGGCATACTACAACAGTAGCTAAAGGATATGCACAGACATATGGCATTGATTATGAGGAAACATTTAGCCCTACAGCTAAAATGTCTACTGTCAGAACACTTATTGCATTAGCTACAGCAAAAGGATGGACTTTGCATCAGATGGATGTGAAGAATGCTTTCCCACATGGTGAGTTACAGGAAGAAGTATATATGGACCAGCCACAAGGATATGAAGATTCAAAGCATCCAGAATATGTTTGCAGGTTGCAAAAGGCTTTGTATGGGCTGAAGCAAGCCCCTCGTGCATGGCATGCAAGGGAATATTTTACTTAACCAACATTGGGTTTTCTATGTGTGATGCAGACCACTCACTATATGCAAGGAAGGTGGTGATAATGTTGGTGGTGATAATGAAGGAAGCATCAAAGAGGTAAAGCAACATCTTATGCAAGAATTTGACATGAAAGATCTTGGTGTGTTGCGCTATTCCTTGAGCATTGAGTTTATACATACAGAAACAGGTATATGGATGTCACAAAGGCAATATGCCTTGAATATGCTGCAAAAGTATGGTATGGCTTATTGTAAGCCAATTTCTATGCCATTAGATCAGAATTTGAAGTTGGATACTACATCAGGTGAAGCACTGGAAAATGCTACTATGTACAGGAAAATTCTGGGAAGTCTTATATATCTCACAATTACAAGGCCTGATCTAAGTTATATTGTTGGACTTGAAAGTCAGTTTATGCAGGTTCCCAAGAAGCCACATTTGGATGCTTTGACGCGCACTTTACGTTATGTAAGTGCTACTTTGGATTATGCATTGTTTTATGATGCTAGTGTAGATTTGCAGGTTTATGGATACACCGATGCCGATTGGGCTGGTAGCATTCCAGATAGAAGATCTACTAGTGGTTTTCTATTCTCACTTGGGAGTGCAGTTGTTACATGGAGTAGCAAGAAGCAACCCACTGTTGCTTTAGCAGCATACAGTTAGCACGAAATCCTATTTTCCATGTTAGAACAAAGCATATCGAGGTACATTATCACTTCACAAGAGAGAAGGTATTAGCAGGTGATATTGATCTTGTTTATGTGAGAACAAATGAGCAGGTTGCTGATATTTTCACCAAAGCACTTGGAGCTGAGAAGTTGAAGAAGTTTCGGGAGATGCTTGGATTACAGGATATGGCATTGAGCTTGAGGGGGAGTGTTGAGATATCAAGCTCAACATGTGATGATCCAGAATGACACGTACCAGTTTTTTGTTTCTTTGACATGTATAGTGGTCATGCCAATATATGTCAGGGATACTTCATTGAGCTTTATTATATTTATCTACTGAGAGTGATGGCACATTTGTTTCTTGCCAGCTCACTCATTTGCGGACATTAGGTTTTTCCTTATGTACTCATCTTTATATATTTCACTTTTTGTATTATTGTTTTTAGGTCATTCTTGTACATTCCTTTTTATGTAATAGAAGAAGAAGAAGATCATTCTTTCTTGCCTCAATCTGTGTGTGTGCTTCTCCTTGAGAGTGAGAGTGTGTGTGTGAGCTCTCTTCCTTATCTCCTTCCTTGTGACAAAAGGCTCCAAGAAAACCACAAGACCCCCCAGTACCCGTAGAGTCAAGCGCATGCGTGGCACCATCCCATGCTTACAAGTGCCAGAGTCACCATCACCTCAGCCCACACTCGAAACCTAATGACCTCTAGTTCAACCACAACCAGCCGTCCCACCACTCCAAGTTCGCCTAAACCGATCTGCTACACTCCGTGAGGTTTCACAGGCAGAGACCACTGCGCCTACCACCATAACAACTACTGGCACCAGGACTGTAGAAGCTCCCATAGCAACTTCTACATTTGTCTCTGATTCTTTTACCTTCTTGGTTACAAGATTGGGCACTAAGGATATCAATACTTCGTTTGATTTTGAGATCCCGAATGTATTGTCCAGTGACTTTCCATTTTCGGATACCCATGTTGTCTCTCAAGAATTTGAATGCCGTGCTTACCCCACTACACCCTCAAAGGGAGAGAATGCTGATTTGGAAGATGAAGACAATGATCGTACGATGATAGATGAAGGAGACACTGACACTCAAGCTAGCGAGGATGAAGCACAATAATTGGAAGCACATGTTGAAGTTTAGGGGAAGCAAGCATGTATGAAGAAGAAATGACAAAAGCAGCAGCTTACACCATCGCCATCCGACGACTCCACAATAATATGAATAAAGTTTGGGCAAGAACTAGATTGACAGAAGAACAAAGCCAAGCTATCTTGCAACAGGAACTGGTCAGCAGTGGTTTGGAGGAAACTTTTATCCCTGCCATGCATGAATTGGTTAAATATGTCGGCGTGCCAGAAGCGTTACAATATTTGTTAAGGAAGCCCTTACCCAAGTTTAACCCTCGACAGGTTTGCATTCTCAAATGCCTAGGTACATATATTCGCATGCCCACCGATCCTATCACATCATCACCCCCTATGGGTTCCTCCACTATCGACTTAACCACGAAAGACACTTCCCCTGTATATACCCTTAGTGAAACCCTCCCTTCTCAACCAGTTCCAACCCTAACCTCCCCTGATATTGTAGATAGCCTTGATGTA
This sequence comes from Ceratopteris richardii, assembly GCA_020310875.1. NCBI lineage: Eukaryota > Viridiplantae > Streptophyta > Polypodiopsida > Polypodiales > Pteridaceae > Ceratopteris > Ceratopteris richardii. The sequence goes on along the minus strand of CM035416.1, from coordinate 129,020,113 downwards.
CATATTCCTTCCCCTGTTTCCGTTTGGCCCCCTATATCCAGCCCAATTCTGACGACTGCTCCCACCCCCCTATTTCCATTCCACCTATTATGACACCACCCATCATATCCCTGCCCCCTCATATACCACTAATCCGTTATACTCCCTTACCATCTCCACACGGCCCATCTCCTTCTATTCCTCTTTCACATCCTTTTTGCACCCCGATCTGCACCTTTTCTATTGGTAAGACCCTCTCAGGAACTTCGTCCACAAGTCCCCTTCTTATGGCCACCAAGTACACCACCTCACTCACCCCCTCACCACACAATTGCAACCACTACCACGCACAATCGCACCTACATCACTCTTTCATATTGCGATCACTGAAGGTACCACTAGCGACATGGACTTCTCACCTACCCCTTCACCAGACGCAGATTACATGCATCCACCACACCACGTAGCACACTTCACATGTCACCTATTCGCACCTCCATTCCATCACTTGCCATGACATCCACCATCCCTACCCCTACTCCCACACCCATTGCATTACAAACCACCCCACATGTATCATTCCCCACCCTTGCATCATCATCGTCATCCACTGTTGATGCTGCTATCCAGCAAATGATATAGTGTCTTCAATAGATTAATGTAAAATATTCGGCACTTGGACAATAGCATTCCGCCCTACAACAGACTACACAGGATTTGCAGGTACGCTTAGATGCACTCACCTTTCAGAACTAGGACCTTAACATACAATATTAAAACTTGGAAACTGAGCATCAGAAGTAGCAACAAACTTTTGAAGCTCAAGTCCAAGAACACGTCAAAGAGGTCGAATCACAGTTAGATGTTTACTTGATGCGCAATGCCCAACTGTCATGCAATATGGTGCTTCTTCGATGACATCTCAACGTAGCAACAGAGGAAAATCAACATCTACAACAATAGAATCACGAGAATTTTGAAGCCACATTGGACAATCCAGAAACGCCCCTTAATCCATCTTGCTTTCAAGTCCCCCCCGAGTCAATGTAGATCCTCCTAGACGACCATGCACAAGTGCTTGAGGATTATGATTGTTTACATGAAGAATGCCACACCCTCAAGGAGACCAATAAAACCTTGTTGCTCAAAGATTCATTAGGACCCACTATTCTACAAGAAGTGACACCACCAGCTCTCTTGGAAGAACTGAATGCGCTACATATGAAAGTATAGGATTTCGCCACTCAATCTACCTAAACCTAACAAAACGATACACATACCTATGGAGGAAACATTTGAAGAAGAATATGTACCTTTACCTATTGTTGGCGGACGATCATCACCCGAAGGGAAGGACACCTACGAATTACCTCCGCAAGCTTGGTTAAAGATTGTCAAAGAATTGGGCAAGACACACTCTACACGAGTAGATGCACAACTACATGCGATGGCAAATCTTGAAGAGTTTATTTTGAAGTCTCCCTATTTTGTTGTGATCGCCCCCTGCAAATACATCATGACAAGCGAATTACAATATAAACCATATTTCCTTCTGCTTGAAGAATATAATTTTCAAATTGAGAGCATCACTCAGAAGCACCCCATGCACGCCATGTATTTCGAGCTTGAAGATGTTCCACCAGAAGCAAAGTGAGGCCACATATATCAACCCACATGGCATGCAGACTTACTACAAAAGTATCCAGAAATGATGCACACATGGATGCATGCACCAACGCACTTGAAGTACAACTCGTGCTATGGACCGATTCCATGCAGACGTACTCGGAAGGCATTTGCTATTAAGGTTCAGAATAATCATCAATGCTAAAGACTGGATCAATTATCCCTATCTCTCACCTCCCACAAATAATACTCCGACTATCAGCTACATGATGGCCACTATTCTTCATTGGTTACCAC
>CM035416.1:129000711-129013211 GCA_020310875.1 Ceratopteris richardii | reverse complement strand
TCTGATTTCTTACTTCCACACATTAGGAATTGTAAGACATCATAAGAAACTTGGAATGCACTTGAAGCATTCTTTTCTTCAAGCACAAGAGTAAGGAAGAACCAACTCTGGATGGAGTTCACAACACTCAAGAAGATGCCCAAGCAAAGTGTGACTGATTATGTCACCAAAATAAAGGACCTAGCTTATCAACTTGGAAGCATTGGAGAGGTCATTGAAGAGGAGCAAATTTTAAGACAAGTGATCAATGGGATCAAGGCACATGATAAATGGGAAGCCTTCACCACAACAATGGATCTATATATGGATATGCATGTTGATATATTTAGGTAGTGATGTGTGTGAACACACTAGGACCGCCGGGGCACTTTTTTCCCTCTTTAGGAGGTTTTTTTCCCCCGGCTTGTATATACGCATATTGCCGTAATGGGCTACTTATCTTTGTACATTCTCTAGTAATACATTCAGTATTTTGTGTTTGTGCTCCAAGCTTCTTCTTCTTCCTTGTGTTGTTCGCGTGCTTCTGTAGACATCTATCTCCAACAGTTGGTATCAGAGCAGGTCGTCGCTTCATCTAGGGTGCCGTCGACACTCCTCCGTTTGCAGTCTCAGAATCGTACGAATTTTGGTGAGCATACTCAGGGTGTTTTCAAGCTCGTTTCGACCTCCAAACGCACTATCACAGTGCTTGTGCAGGCTATTTTGTCTTTTTGTGCCAAAGGTATATACCTGTTTCTATTCCCCAATATAAGAGTCTCGAAGTCTGCTACAGGTTTAGCAGAACTCGTTTGGGTAGTTCTGTTCAACTTTTTGAGATACAGTCAATTTTCTGCATCAAGGTATTTTACTCACCGGCCATGGCTGAAAGTAGTGATGTATTCTGTATGTTGGCTGTTGAGGATAAGTTGGATGGTACCAACTACCCATTATGGGCTTATATGATGCGACATGTATTGGTTGCAAAAGGATTGTGGAACATTGTGCAGGGTGTTGAAAGACGTCCTGTTACACCTGTAACGACAGGTACTGCAAATACAGGTGCTGGAGCTTATGAACATGGTGTCGAAGATGATATTCCGCAGATTCCTGTTCGTGCTGTTGTTTCTGTTGCACCTATTGCAGAGCAGATTTGATGGGATGGCAGAGATGCCCAGGCACATGCATTGATAGCTTTGTCTGTCAAATGTGCCATTATTCCTTACATTCGCTCTTGCAGAATAGCTAAGGATGCTTGGGATACACTTACCACATTGTACTAAGCTAGGAATGAGGCTCGTGTTGCTTACCTCCGAAAACAGTTGGAGAGTGAGCACATGAATGAAGGTGATTCTATGGACAGTTTCCTAACGAAGATCAAAGATTTGAAGGAACAGTTGATTTCTGTTGATGAGGTTATACCAGATAGCTCACTTGTGCAGACCGTTCTAAATGGTCTTCCTGATTCATATCAGAGTTTTGCTTCTACTCTTTGGTTGATGATGAAAGGCAATCCAAATGCCCTATCATTTGAGGAGCTAGTCTCTGTTCTGTTGCAGGAAGATCAGTCGAGGCAGAACAAGTCCATTGTGCGAGTTGCAGATCAAGCTTTCCTGGCTAGTCAGAAGGGCAAAGGAAAATGGAGCTCTTCAACTAGTAAGCAGAAATCTACTAATTCTGCATATTCGAAGAAGGAAGATAAAGATGAGAAGAAATCAGAAAAGCAGAAATTGTTTTGTAAGTACTGTAAAGGCAATGATCATATCATAAAGAACTATCCAAAACTGGCTGCAAAAGAGGCAAAGAAGAAAGAGGCTGGAATGGTTGTTACAGAGGCCTCTACACCAAAAGCAGAGTTTGCTAATCTTGTGCAGGAAGAAGAATGGGCGTTTACTACTGTCTGCAATTTTGACCCCATCTTCTCATGATCAGTGCATGTCTGCAGTAGACTCAGATGTTTGGTATTTTGACAGTGGGGCAACCAAACATATTACCTCGCAGCGCAGTTTCTTCTCTTCACTCGAGCATGCCCCTACAGGGAATACTGTTACATGCGCCAACAACTCCTCTTACCCTGTTATGGGAGTTGGTAAGATCATTTTGACTACTGCTGATGGTAGTTCTTTCACTTTGCCAGATGCTTTATTTGTGCCAGGGATCAAGAAGAACTTGTTATCAGTTTCTGCATTAGCCAAGATTGTCTTGGTTGTGAAATTTGTTGATGACAGGTGTAGAGTTCATGATCTGTCAAATGGCGATGTGATTATTGCTTCTGGCATTTTATGTTGTGGGTTGTATAAGCTCATAGACTATGAAAGATCAGTAAATGATTTGGCATGTGCAGTAAACGATTCTCAGGCTATGTCAGATGCAAAGCTTTGGCATGCACGCTTTGGTCATCTGAATTTTGCTAGTTTGCTATGCCTGCAGAAATCTGAAATGGTGTCCTCTTTGCCCAAACTTGAGGCACCTGGAAAACATGTTTGTGAAGGCTGTATTTTGGGCAAAATGCAGCGTTCCTCCTTTCCAAAAGATGGTTCAGTTCAGGCTACACAGAAATTGCAGCTTGTACATAGTGATGTCTGTGGTCCTATGCAGACACCCTCTTTTGGAAATTACCTTTACTTTGTGACTTTCATTGATGATTTTTCCAGGCATGCATGGGTATATCCACTCAAAGCAAAGTCCGAAGTTTTCATGTGCTTTAAACAGTTTTTGGTTTTGGCTGAAAATCTGTCAGCATGTAAAATGGGCACCCTCCATTCTGATCGAGGGGGGGAATATATGTCTTCTAATTTTAATGCATTTCTGGTTGAACGTGGGATAAAACACCAGTGTATAGTGTTGTATACACCACATAGTTTCTGGCTTGAGGCTGTCATGTGTGCGGCATATGTACTGAACAGGTGTCCCACTAAAGCGCTAAAGCCTATCACTCCATATGAGGCTTGGCATGACCGCAAGCCATCTGTTGCTCATCTGCGTGTTTTTGGTTGTTTGGCATATGCACTAGTGCCTGAACAACATCGCAGAAAATTGAATGATAAGCCATTAAAATGTATTTTTGTTGGGTACAGTTCTGAAAGTAAAGGCTATCGTCTGTATCATCCACAGACTAAACGCATTCTGGTTAGCCCTGATGTTGTCTTTGTGGAAGATGCTATTCAGCCATTGCTTTCATGTACTAAGGAGACATCTGTTAGCTCCAAAGACATGTATGATACTTGATGCCTCTTTTTACAGGTGGACAGTCTAGTGCTGGTCCTAATGAGGCAACTTCTCAGCCTTTGCAGGTTTCATATGATGATGCAGATCATTCCATTTCTGATGCAGATTTACATGATGCACTTGTTGATGAGAGAGCTGATATTGAGTAGGCAAAAACTATGCCAAAATGGTTGGTGCAGACTTTGTGTGATAGAAAATTAGATGCACCTTTGTCATATCGTACTCGTTCAGGATCTCATAGTGCCTCCTCTGCATCAGATGGTTATGCTATGGCTGCAGCTAGTCTCTGTGATGAGAATGAGCCTGTTTCTTTTGATGAAGCACATAATTCAGAAAATTGGATGGCTGCTATGCAATCTGAATATGATGCTATAATGAAGAATGGTACATGGTCTTTATGTGACTTGCCTCCTGGCAAGAAGGCCATTGGCACTAAGTGGGTATACAAGCTGAAGCGTAAGCCTGATGGTACAGTTGACAGGTATAAGGCTAGGCTTGTTGCAAAGGGGTATGCGCAGGAAAGAGGCATTGATTTTGATGAGACCTTTGCACCTACATGCCATATGACTACTGTTCGGAGCATTTGTGCATTTGCAGCCCATCATGGTTGGAATGTACATTAGTTGGACATTAAAACAACATTTCTGAATGGTGACTTGCATGAAGAAGTGTATGTTTTTTAGCCTTGTGGCTTTGTGCAGAAAGGGCATGAAAACCTGGTGTGCAGGTTAAAGAAGGCATTATATGGTTTAAAGAAAGCACCAGTATGAGGAGATACATGCCTATCTGGTTGCACATCGTTTTGAGAACAGTCCAACTGAAAGCACATTATATGTTAAGCGTGCTAATGATGTGCTTCTGATCATTGTTGTCTATGTTGACGACATGCTGCTCACTGGTCCTATTGAGGAGCATATTGCTGATTTCAAGGCTGATTTGCATGCCTCATTTGAGATGTCTGATTTGGGGCATTTGCATCACTATTTGGGCATTCAGTTTATGCAAGTTGATGGTGGAATGGCTTTGTGTCAAACGAAGTATATTGACACATTATTGCAGCGTTTTGGCCTTCAAGACTGTAAGCCTATTGTCACTCCTATGGAGACAGGTTTATGATTGAGTCTTCATGATGCTGGGGATGCATTTGATGATGTTCTCTATCAGCAGGCTATTGGATGCTTGATTTACTTATGCATTACTCGGCCAGATATTCAGTTGCTGTCTCACAGATGAGCAGGTTTATGCATTGCCCAGGAGTCACACAATTGGAAGGCGGTTAAGCGCATCTTTCGCTACTTGAGTGGTACTCGGCTACTTGGGTTGTTTTATCCCAAGGAGGGATCACTACCGCCAGATTTGCATGCTTTTTCTTACTCAGATTGGGCTGGTTGCTATGACACTCGTGTGTCCACCAATGGTTTTTGCTTCATGCTTGGTAGCTCATGTATATCTTGGTTGAGCAAGAAGCAGCCTACTGTGGCCACTTCCAGTTGTGAGGCTGAGTATAGGGCAGCTTTCACAGCGACTGTTGAGTGTGTGTGGCTCAAATGCCTTATGGCTGATTTGGGTGTTGGCCAGTCTTCTACCACCACCATCTTCACTGACAGTCAGAGCGCATTGGTAGTTGCGAGGAACCCTTTGTTCCATGCTCGTACTAAGCACATTGAGGTGCATTATCACTATGTCAGGGAGAGGTTCTTTGCTGGGGAGATCAGCTTGGCATATGTGCCCACGCAGGAGAACATCGCAAACCTTTTCACGAAGGCTCTGCCTAGGGAGAAGTTTGAAGCTTTCCGCAAAGCTTTGGGCTTACTTCCTTTTGTGGAGTGATTTCCACATAGCTTAGCACTTCCTTATACACGAGTGCCAACTCCTTGTTCACCGCATCACTCCCAGGGGGGATTTGTTGATATATTTAGGTAGTGATGTGTGTGAACACACTAGGACCGCCGGGGAACTTTTTTCCCTCTTTAGGAGGTTTTTTTCCCCCGGCTTGTATATACGCATATTGCCCTAATGGGCTACTTATCTTTGTACATTCTCTATTAATACATTCAATATTGTGTGTTTGTGCTCCAAGCTTCTTCTTCTTCCTTGTGTTGTTCGCGTGCTTCTGCAGACATCTATCTCCAACAATGCAGGTACCTGATTTCAATACTCTTTTGGGGCAACTATTCACTCATGAAGCCAAGCTTGTCAAGAACAATGAAAATTCAAAAGGTAATCAATTCTCTGCCCTATACACTGATAAGAATAAGAGTAAGGATAACAAATCCAAAGGCAAAAGATCTAATGATGAAGCCCGTACCTCCCAAGCTAATTTTGCAGGAAGAGTTAGATGTACAAGAGGAAGAGCAGAGGAGGTAGACAAGGCAGGGGAAGATTCCAAAGTCCCTCTCCATGTGCCATATGTGGATTGACTAACCATACAACTGAGAATTGTTTCAGGAATCCTAGGAATTAGAGAGGAAGAGGCGTCAATAGAGGAAGCTATGGAAGAGGAAGATCAAACAATTTCAATGGCTACAATAACAACTACAACAACAACAATAACCAAGGAGGGTATAGAGGAAGGAGAGATTACAACAATTACATTGAAGAACAGACACAAGAGGACTCACTTCTATTGATGAACATGACCATGAAGCAAGGTAAAGCAGATGAGCATGTGTTCTATATAGATTCTGGTTGTTCAAATCATGTAGCAAGAAATGTGGCATTATTATTTGACTTGGAGGATCCAAGGAACAAACATGAGGTTCAAATAGGAGATGACACAAGGCGCTCTGTTGAAAAGATTGGAAATGTGAAGACTCCAGATGGAAATATGAACCTACTCAATAAGGTATTGTAGGTACCTACCATAACCAAGAACTTGATAAGTGTTGGACAAATTGTAGAGAAAGGATTGTAGGTAAGGTTCACAAGAAATGGAGGATTTGTTGGAGACCCTCAACAAGGATTCAAGAGGATTGCAAAAGGTGAAAAGTTAGGTAGACTCTTTACATTTGAGCTGCAAGATACTAGGAACATAGCACTATTCGATTATGGAGGACAAACCTTATCAGAATTAGAAATGTGGCACAAAATATTAGCTCCCATAGGTGAAAGAAGTTTGAAGTAAATATGCAGTGATTTAAGTGTGCTTGGTCTACCAAATATATCCAAGCAACATATGATAGATAAATGCAGTGCATGTCAATTTGGGAAGTCTCATAGACAACCCTTTATGAAGAAAGGTTACATCCATTGTGACCTATTGGAGCTAGTCCACACAGATGTTTGGGGACCTCGCAAGGAACCTTCAATTTCAAGATCCTAGTATTATGTATCCTTCATTGATGATTGTAGCAGATGGACCATCCTAAACTTCATGAAGCATAAGGATGAATTTTTCAATTATTTCGAAAAATATCTTGCTCTTGTTGAAAATCAGTTAGGAAAAACACTCAAAAGGCTAAGGTCAGATGGAGGGGGGGGATACTTCTCCCATGATTTTGATACATATCTCAAAGATAGAGCCATTAAAAGAGAGATCACCACCAAGTACACTCCAGAACAAAATGGAGTGGCAGAGAGAAGGAATAGGACCCTTGTGGAGGTAGCAAGGTCCATGCTTAATGAAAAGAAATTACCCAACTACCTATGGGTAGAGGCTGTGTCTATAGCCACTTATCTCATCAATAGGATCCCATCTAAAGCATTGGATGGGATGAAGCCATATGAAGCTTGGAATGGAAGGAGACCTAGCCCAGATCATTGTAGGATATTTGGATGCATAGCTTATGCACATGTTCCATCACAGATCAGAGGTAAAGTGGATCCCAAGGTAGAAAAATGTGTGTTTATTGGACATGATCTAAATAAAAAAGGATACAGGTTGTATAATCCAAGTACTAAAGCTTTATTGTTAGTAGAGATGTTTTGGTTTGAAGATGATTGCAAAAAATTCAAGCTACCTTATGACCTAGAGGAGGACTTTCCAACACTACAAAGGGTAAATGATCAACAACATGAAGATAGAAGTGACTCTGATGATGATTAGAAGACACCAAGGAGGAACATCAAGGCAAAGAGAAGATACAGGAATTGAGAGATATTGTAGAATCCTCTCAATAAACAATAAGGAGATCAACTAGGGAAAGGAACAAGCCAAAAAGGTATGGATTTGACACTTCTCTAGTCAGTAAGCATTCAATCTATAACTCAGAGGAGCGATCAAATTTTGAAGAAGCCAGCAAGAAATGAGAGTGGAAAGAAGCAATGGAGGAAGAGATACAAGCACTCCAAGAGAATCTGACTTGGGACCTAGTTCCCAAGAAACAATCCATGAAGATCATTAGATCTAGGTGGATCTATAAGGTAAAAAGGAATTCAGATTGTTCAATAAACAGGCATAAAGCAAGGCTTGTGGTTAAAGGTTTTGCTCAGACCCAAGGAATTGATTATGAGGAGACCTTCTCTCTTGTGGCAAAGATGCCAACAATTAGAGTTCTCATGAGTATAGCTGTTTCAAGGAATTGGAACATCTATCAGATGGATGTAAAAAATGCATTCTTAAATGGATGGATTTCAGAGGAATTGTACATGGCACAACCTCTTGGATTTGTTGATGAGTCACACCTTAAGTATGCATGCACAACCTCTTGGTGATGACTCAAGCAAGCTCTTAGAGCTTGGAAACATAGGCTTGTTACATTCTTGTAGGACAAAGGATTCAATTTGAGCAAAGTTGATTCTTTACTTTTCATTAAGAAGAATATCCCTGAAGGTATATATTTATGTGTGTATGTAGATGATATCATTCTTATAAGTGATGATGTAGATGGAATCAAGAAGATCAAATCTCAAATGAAAGAAGAATTCAAGATAAGCGATCTTGGATTGCTTGCTTATTTTCTTGGCTTGGAAGTTGTCTACACCAAGGGATGTTCCTTACCCAAAGAAAGTACATTAAGGATATGATTGTAAAGTTCAAAATGTAGGACACTAAAGTTGCAGGTAATCCCATGGAGGTCAATCACAAGTTAAGTGCTCATGAAGGGGAACCAATTGAAGATATTGCAAATAACCAAATCCTAGTTAGAAGCTTGAATTATGCCACCCTAACTAAGGTAGATATTTGATATGGAGTAAGTGTGCTTAGTCAATTCATGCACACTCCTAGGAAACCTCACATGGATGCAGCCAAAAGGATATTGAAGTATCTAAAGGGAACAATCAATGAAGGATTATATTATCCTCACATCTGATTTGAATGTGAAGCTCTTCACTGATGAAGATTGGGCAGGATCAAAAGATGATAAAAGAAGCACATCTGGATATCTATCTTTTGCAGGTGCAAAGCTTATTTCTTGGTCCTCTAAGAATCAACCTACTATATCTCTTTCCTCAATTGAAGCTGAGTATAGAGGATTGGCAAATGCAACACAAGAAGCAATGTGGATCAAGACCCTATACACAGATTTAGGGTTGGACTTTGGCACTCGATTTATATTTGGAGACAATATGATCTCACTACATTTAGCTGCTAATCCTATTTTTCATGCTAGGACTAAACATATAGAGGTCCATTACCATTTTGTTAGGGAAAAGATTGCCGACAAGGAGATACAATTGTCCTATGTATCTACACATATACAATGTGCAGACATGATGACTAAATCACTTGATGGAAGTAAGCTCAACAAGTTTAAATCAATGATTGGATTGTAGGAAATACCTATGGAATGAGGACTCAAGCATCTTAGGCTTGAGGGGGAGCTGTTGGTACATTTGGCAAGCCTTGATGCTTGACCAAATATCAAGACTTACTGCATAAAGTCTTGAAGGACTACTCATAAGACACATATGAACACCTCTTGTGAAAGCCATGAGTTTTAACACTTGAGATAAAAGTGAAAGTATATGATTGAGGGAATCACATGACATTACGAGATGCAAGTCATAACCACCTAGTAGTTGGAATCAAATTAATCAAGATCCTAAAAGATAGGATCACTTTTAGGTGGCACATTCAAAATTCAAATTTATCTCATATCTATAAAAACACATGAATTTTTACTCGTGGGTAGAACAGGGGAAGAAGGACTCATTGAGCTTCAATCTTGTCGATACACTAAGCCCACACATTGTATGAGTAAGCCTACACCATCTCCTTTGTATCATACATTCATAATTATACACATTTGATTCAGTTAGTGCAAGTTATTTCATGTGTACTGTTACTTGCTGCTAAGACTTCGTTTCAGTTCTCTGTGTATACTTACCCAATTGATGTGATTCAACTTGTTATATATTGGTTAGACTTTCTACTTGTCAGGTATCAATTTTCACATCATTTGATTTCATAGATTTTGAGGTAAGTTCGTTGCAAGTCACCTATGTCTGCTCACTATCATCCTCCTAAAAAGTTAGGATTACACCCCCAAATTCTTAATATGATTTCTCATCATGTACTTATCCTAAATTAGTGAAATACCTTCCTATAGCAAGATTAGGATTTTACAAAGCTCTTGGGCCAATTGTAACCAATGACTAAGCACTGAATGAATTTTTGAGAAGAACCAAGTCCATAAATAGCAAGTTTTTTGGAATACTTCAACCTTGAAAGTTATATGTTCTGATATAACTATTTGAAGGTGATGCTCCAACGTACATTGTGGATCAAAATGCATATTTGGGCAGCTAAAGGTGTCTACTAAGGTAATCTGAAGCTACATTGGCAGGTGTAGAGCAGGATTTGTACAACACCACCTCATCTTTGGAGTGCATCCAACCATCTCCTCACACTTTTCCCATCATGAAATCCATCATTCTGAATATCCAAGCATGGAATTTGTTCTTGTCTAGCTTATCACTCATAAGCTGAATCGTTCCATCTTCATTTGCCATTTTTGCAGCAGTTCAAAACACTGCAAAAACACTACAAGCAGTACTTCTACTTGAACACTATCACACTTTGACGTGATAATTTGATCTCAGAAAAATACAGTTTTCGTGTATCAAAAGTACATAGAATCACTTAAAATTCTAGATGTGGAATATATGAGTGTTGTGGAACAGGATGTAAGTTATAATTTTGCAACCTAGCCTGGTTTTTATGTGGGCCTCACCTTGTGAGCTCGAAATGGAGGTTGAGATGGCTCCGAAACAGAAATCTGAAAAAAATGAGTGACCCTAAAGGGATAACACCCAAAAGTATTTTGAGGCCTTCTACCTTCACACCAATTCTCATAGAAATCTGAGGTCATTTGTGAATCGCGCTTTCTTCATGCCTTCTTGCGTACTCTTCACCGTCGGCCTTCTCCACAAGCTCTTTACAGCCACAGTGGCTCTGATACCATGTCACGAGGAAGGAGATAAGGAAGAGAGCTCACACAAACCCTCATAATCAAAGAGAAGCACACACACATATTGAGGCAAGGAAGAATGATCTTCTTCTTCTTCTTCTATTACTTAAACCGAATGTACAAGAAGGACCTAAAACAACAATACAACAAGCGCAATATATAAAGAAAAGTACATAAGGAAAATCCTAATGTCTGCAAATGAGTGAGCTTGCAAGAAACAAATGTTCCATCACTCTCAGTAGATAAATCTAGTAAAGCTCAATGAAGTATCCCTGACATATCACAGAGAAACATAGAGACACACACAAACACACACACACATACATACATACATACATACATACATACATACATACATACATACATACATACATACATACATACATACATACATACATACATACATACATATACATATACACACACACATACACACACACACACACACACACACACATATATATATATATATATATATCTATATATATATATATATATATATATATATATATATATATATATATATATATATATATATAGGTAGGTAGGTAGGTAGGCAGGTAGATACATAGATAGATAGATAGATAGATAGATAGATAGATAGATAGATAGATAGATAGATAGATAGATAGATAGATAGATGGATAGATGGATAGATGGATGGATGGATGGATAGATGGATAGATAGATAGATAGTGTTCTCAGGACCTTCAGTGCACACACACATAGAGGCAGAAAGAAGACGAAACAAGAATAAAAAACAGAGAAATAATTGATGCGATATTGGGTGCAATCTCCCCCCCGTGTACTCTGATGGATGAGTCTCTCAGAATACACGTATTTATAGGTCTATTTCTATTATGTCCTGAAAATAGAAGTTACATGAGGGCCATCGCTTTTAGAAGCGTCTTTTTAGGTAAAACTACTTTATTTACAAAAGGCATCGCCTTCTAAAGCAAACCACTACTTTTACAACAAGATAAACCTAAATATAACTATTCTAGAAGTCTTCAATTTAGTCATCGAATTTGTTTATTTATGCGCATCCACTTGTATCCATGCCCTCATGCTTCTTCACCTGCTAGATCAAACACAACCACATTAAAACCTTCTGGACATTTAAAACATTAAAAATCCATTTAACTTCCATGATTCCATAATATACAACATGCAATGATAATCACTTTCACCACTCTCATTAAGCTACGATCATCACTTTGTACTTCATGGAGCATATCATCACGTTCTTGTACAACTTGTTGAGTTGCTTGAAGTTCTTGTCGCATAATGTCTAATTGTTGCTCGAGTGAGACCCCAGGTAAAGGTGAATTGCCAAAATCCTCCATTATTATAGGGTCCATAACTAGAGAACAAAACCTCTCTTTCAAACTATGTTGAATCCTCAATCTAACAGATTAGTTAAAATGCTTGTTCCGAGAGCTTTCCAATGATATATTATATGCTAGAATCCGAGTTATGTAGTGAAAGTTATGCCCTTTTTGTGATGCACTCCCCTAGGAAAATCGACGGGCGCTTCCATATGTGTGGGCTTAACTTGGGAATTTGTAAAAGGAAGAGGGAGGTGAAAGTTGATGTACAAAAGGAAGATAGAGTGATAACTCAAAGAGATGGAGTAGTGGTTAAAGTACTTCCCTTGTAAATAGGAGGTTGTGGGTTCAAATCTTCTTACCTTAAGGAGTCTAAAACTCTCTATTGCCACTCAAAATTAAAATTGCCTCGTGCGTAGCCAACAGCTTCCAATAGTCGCCAAGGGAGCCTTGGGTGCCAATGTTGCCAATGTGTTGCCTAAGTTCTTTGCCTTAGTCGACACCTTGGAGTAAGCCGCATGTATAAACGCGGAGTAAGCCATAGGTATAAAAGCAGGTTCTAGTTTTGGAACTGAAACTGAGACTGAAACTGAGACTGAGACAGAAATAGAAACAG